>APFE030174970.1:0-23074 GCA_000404065.3 Pinus taeda | reverse complement strand
TACTTGGTGATAAAAAAATGTTGAATCTGCATGACATGTTTCACCCTATCATTAGGCCACATCATACTAATGTAACGCTGACATCATCATGTGATCTTTGTGAGCCAATAACATAATTCCATTTGTCTTGATTTGATTTGTCCATGTGGCCAAGTCTATGTCATTTCCCACTATGGCTTCCATACTATTTGTATGAGCCAGTATAACCATAGCAAGCTTTGCCCACATTTCCAAGGGTGTGGAGGAAGAGGGGGCCCCAGGTGTTTATTTTTTTGTTAATTTATTTGTTAAAATTTATATGTAGCAGGGACATTTTTTTCTATATCAACTACCACATGTTCTACTTTGTCATGTCTTCCCGGTGCATAATCATCTTAGGCTTCACCATTTGTGCCTCTTTTTAATTTTTCTAAGAAAGGCCTCTAGGGATGATTTGTCCAATGTAATTCCATTAATCACCTCCTTGTATCACCTTTGCCATAATATCCCAGTCTTACTTCTATATACCAGTGGAAAGATCTTTTAGAGCTCTATCCAACTAAGTCATTTCCAACAACAATTCACGTGATCTGCTAACTTGGAATAGGCTCCAAAATTTGAGCACCTTGACACGAATACTTGACATAAATACTTGACATCAAAGATAACTCTTTTGACATCAATACTTGACATAAATGAAAACATATTCTAACTATTCGACTTACACTATTGACACCAATGACACCACTTTCTAACAAATGGAAACACTTTATTCAACTCACCATATAAAGAATAAAGGAGTGTTGCTCGTAGATTTTCTAGTATAGATAAAAACATAAGCATCTCTCTCAATTTAGATATTGGAGATTCAACAAAAGAGTGGATATTCAAGAGAAGTATATAAGAAGAAAATTTAAGCACGACATCAACACAAGGTTCAAAATAATTAGGTCTATTTTGGTTATAACTAATGGTATGGATATGTGGAATGAGGATTCTATGTTCAAATATATGGAAGAATGGTTTGAAGAGAGAGAGATCAAAAAATATAGATCCATGCTTTTAGTAGTGTAATGGATTGTATAATTAGTTAGGAATGTGAGGATTGTTGAAGATAAGAAGATTCCTTATTTTCAAGTGCAACATCAAATAAGGTTTTTATATGAAATAATTATAGGAAGTAGGCAAATCTCACTCAAGGGTTTTTTTTTTTTCTAATGGTACTTCTCAAGCAACCTTAAGTTATGTAGTATTAGGGAAGTGGTCTTCTTCTTTGATTAGTTCGAAATTTCTTTTAGATTATGTAGCATTGGAGAATTTTCTAGAAATTTCTTTGTAGATTTTCAAACTCAGCCACACATGTTTTTAGCATAAGGAAAAGTTTTGGAAATCCTCATGAAATTGGTTAGGACAAGGTATCACACTGATGTCATGTCAATGTTATGTTGGCATTATCACATCATCTCTGCGAGCCAATAACATTGTTTCATATATCTCAATTTGATTCGTCCATGTGACCAAGTCTACATCATTTTCCACTGTGGATGCCACGTTGTTTGTATGAGCCAATATAACCACACCAAGTGTCATCCACGTTGTCAAGTGTATGGAGGCAAAGTGGGTCTCAGGCCTTTATTTTTATGTTAATTTATTTGTTAAAATTTAAGGGGTCATAGGGCTATTTTTTGTTGTATCAACTACCACATATCCCCACTCTGCCATGTCCGCCCGGTGCATAACCATCCTCGGCTTCACCATTTGCATCTCTTTTTTATTTTTCTAGGAAAACCCTCAGAAGATGAGTTGTCCTATGGGGAACTCTCACTCATACTTCCACCAATCACTTCTTTGTACTTTATTTTCCATGCTATCCCAGTCTTACGTTATCCCAGCTTTAAACTTTATGCACAACTTTGGTTCTTTCAGGGAATGTCTTTTGGGGTGATATGGTTATGGGACTTCTGTCAGCTAATAAGATCTCACTCTACTGCTAGGATGTCTTCCTACATCCACTCGACTCTCTATTTAGCTACTTCACCAAAGGATTTGTTGTGTTTTGAAAATGTACCAAATGTCCACCAATTTGACCCTTCACCAATTTAGGGATGCAACCTTTGACATCGGGTAGTAATCTTTGACTAAAAATAACTTATGATCCAGGACACCATTTTCAAACTTTTATATACGACTAGAAAGTTATTTCAGAGCCCTATCCAACTAGGTGGTTTCTAACAAAACTTGAGATGATCTGCTAAGCTGAAATCAGTTCGAAATTTTCTTCACCTTGGACATTCTTGTTGGAACCACCTATGACATTTCCAGCATTTGCTTGCAACAAATGATCATGGCTACTCAAAGATAACTCTTTTGATATTAGTACATGACATAAATGACAACATATGCTAACAATCTCCTTTACACTATTGACATCAATCACAACACGTTTTAACAAATAGGAACACTTTATTCAAGTCACTGTATGGAGAATAAATGAGTTTTGTTGGTATATTTTCTAGCATAGCTAAAAACATAAACATATCTCTTAGTTTAGATATTGGTGATTCAAAAAAAGAGTGGATATCTAGCTAAGTACATAAGAAAAAAATTAAAGCACAACATCAACACAAGGTTCAAAACAATTAGTTGTATTATGGTTCTAACTAATGATAATGATATGTGGAATGAGGATTCTATGTTGAAATGTATGGAGGAATGGTTTGAAGAGGAAGACTTCAAATAAAATAATATAGGTCCATGCTTTTAATAGTGTAATGAATTGTCTCATTAGTTAGAAATGTGAGGATTTTTGAAGACAAGGAATTCTTTATTTTCAAGTGCAAATCAAATAAGGTTTTTATTTGAAAGAATTATAAGTAGGCAAATCTCACTCATGGGAATTTTTTTATTTTTGTTTTTTATCATACTTCTCAAACAACCTTAGATTATGTAGTATTGGGGAAGTGATCTTTTTCTTTGATTATTTTTTAAATTTCTTTTAGATTATGTGGTATTGGAGGACTCCTTTGAAATTTGTTTTGAATTATGTAGTATAAGAGGAGGGATCTTCTTTTTGATTCTCTTAAAATTTCTTTCTAGCTTTTCGAACTCAGGCACAAATGTTTTTAATCTAAGGAAATGTTTTGGAAATCCTCTTGAAATTGGTTACGGCAAGATATCACTCACACTAAGATGTTAGAGAGTAAATTTTTTTGGCATAATGAAAGATCTTGAAAATCCTCTTGGTTATGGAACAAGATATCACTCGCACTAAGATGATGGGGATTAAGAGCTAGTTATGTTTAAGTTAATGGAATCATTAACATATAAATTTTCATTATAATATTATTATTTAATTAAGAAAAAATTATAGAGCATTGAATATGGAAATAAATATTTAATGTAAAAAAAATTTGTGAAAAAAAAATGTTTTTTTTTAAGATTTATTGATTAATCTTCATATCTTTTTCTTCAAATTAAGTATATATATATGAGAGAATGCAACACAAAGTTGCGTTATAATTTATTGGCGTTTATTAAAAAAAATGGAAATAAAATAAAAGGACCAAATATTAAAAATTAGAAAAATCAAAATTAAAAATAAAATAAAAGTGAATGACTTTGTTTTTCACCGTTTTATTAAATTCAAAATTTATTTTTACACCATTTAAAAAAAAGTAGAAAGAGAATTGCTCTCCGCAGATTTGAACTTAACTTCGTACTTTGTTTGGATGTCCAGAAAAAGTAGAAAGAGGATTTCAGTCTGATAAAGTTGGTCGAATTGCTCTCCACAAATTTAAACCTAACTTTGTACTTCGTTTTGAAGTCAAGAAAAAACCAATCGTGCAGAGAAAAACCCTGGATAAATTCACATACTAAATGGGGACGTCACAGTGGATAAGGCAGGCTATGAATGGAAATTATAGTTGGCCTGGCAACATATTGGTTTAAACATTCTCTCTCTTCTTTTTAAATTTATTGGCTTTAATAGTTTAGCACTGTGTTTTAAATAGAGTACGTTCATTTTACTTTGTAATGCCCCCAACTTATAGCCTTGTAAGAGAAGGAAGGGCTTCCAATAGAGGATGAGCTTTTGGACAGCATTGCACAAGCTAACACTGGCGGAAAGGATAGATTTTTAGGAGGTAGGTATGTTTACTTTCGGCTTTTTTTAGAATTAGGACTGGTTAACCACTATGTTTTAGAAAGAAAATTGTACTTTTGATTATATAATAATAGCTTAATTAAATAAAAAATAATAAAGATAAAAATTTCATCACAAAAATAAAACAACTAATAAATATTGTATTGTTAAATACCATCACCAAAAACAAAAAAAATATAATTAATTAATATTATTTATATTAACATACATATATATATGTGCCTAAACATACTTTTTGTGACGACCAAATAATTATGTAAATAAACTCTGTCTTTTTTTTACCATTATAGGAAAATGTAAAAAAAAACAGAGATTATTACTTCTTTATCATGGTGAAAAACTTTGGGAATTCCAAACTGGAACTGAATTAATTGAATTACCTATGGTAATCTTGATAAGGGAATCATTGTTTAATTTCTGCTGAATGGATTTTCTTTAAACACATATGTGTTAATATGTAAGAAACAGTTATCAAGAAAGGCAGAAAAAAAAAAAAAAAACCGTAACTGTTCTTTTCCCTATCTTTGAGATAAAAAGATGGAAGAGGGGAGACCCGGGGCTGTTAAGGAACAGGCGGGGAAAAAGAATCAGAAAAAGGAAGTGGTGCTTGAGTCTGGTGAGGACCAGAAAGCACAGGCGCAGGAAGTGCGCAACACTTGTTGAGGCAGTGGCCTGACAAGTGAAGCTTGGGGGGAGATTAGTCTGTATCGACTAATCTCGCGGCTGGGTGGAAAAACGAGCAAATAGGAGTGATTTCCTTAAACATGGAAAAATCCAGACAACCTTCGAAGAACAGGTACGCATCGCTGTTGTAGTTTTAATTACAAAAGAATTGACAAATTTACAGTATAAATAACTGTGGTAATTAATGAAGTAATTGTTATTATGGAATCAATTTACTGTTCAGAGTGCCTAGTTAGGTTTAATGCACAGTCTAAGTCTGAAGGGCGCTGGCGGTTAGTTGGCCAGATGCCTGAATCTTAGCATTTAGATAATTAAAAGAAGGTTCATACATTAATGATGGAGTTATAAAGAAAATTATTCATTTAGCAATATCATCAGAGTATCGGGAAGTTTGGGTAGGCAGATGCCGTACCTGGTCCTCCCTCAGGGATAGATTATGATTACACAATTATGGTAGTATTAAACTGAAAGGTTTCTTATTCGGCGTAGGATATATCCAATGAATAAATTTCATAAATAGCCGAAAACCTTACCAGGTTCGAGGTGAGATGAGAACGCTTCCTCAAAACCCTCGGCAAGATAAACTTATCAAGAATTTTCACGGTAGGTCCGCCTCATGCTTTATTATCATCATAGAAGCATTGAAATGTACAGTACTACATTAAGACTGATACATGATTAAAAAACCCGACAGGGGTTATCTCAGCATTAGAATAGAGTCGCCACGAAAAGAAGGACGGCATTTTATATGAATTTGAGAACAACTCATACGAAAACCTAAGACATTTCATATAAAAAGAATCCATATCGGAATTGTTTACAATAAATTCGAAAAAGGAAAACCCCCGTTGAACAATCGAAATAGCATCATTTGAACACAGTCAGAAAGACGTCGAATCAGTTGTCTAAAGGAAACTATTTCGGATTATATACAGTCTCTGTGACTAATACAAAAAAACACTTAACAGACGACCGCCCATAAAAATCTACAGACATCCATATATATATATATTGATGCAGTAAATATACATGTATAATGAGAAGGGGATTTGTGGGTCTTCTTCCAAAATAACAATTTCTCTATTGCGAGAAAGATAGAAACAAACGGAAACCCTGAGGACAATGCCCCCCTCACAGATTAAATCCTATAAACTGTTCCAGTATGATAAAGTATGAAATGTGTAACTGAGAAGCTAATAAATACGCAGAGACAAGCTGCCGTGGCATGCAAAACACTGTACATAAATACAAGAGAAAATAATTGTATAAATAACCAGTCTTCGTCATTAACTGTTCCAGGAAGCCGAATCGAATCCAGGGATTCGCGGCATTACCTCAGTTTTTACATTAAGAAAACCCATAACATTAAATTACAAAACAAAAACCTCATCCTCAGGAAAGAAGATCTAAGAGTGATAACCCATGGTTGGAAGCCGATAACAGTAACGGCCAAACCCCTCATTGACAGAGAAGTCGAAGAACAACAAACCATCCATGGAATCGCAATCCCTGACCAGACAAAGGTAAAGTATTAAAACATTCGGCAAGGAAACGCTGTCACTTCTCTCTGAAGACGGAGGGCTTACCTCTTGTGAGACGGCGGAAGCAGTTTACGCAGTGCACAGCCTCGCTACCGCGCCAGAAACCAGTTCCTAATTCCATTACACCAGCAAATTGATTAAAAGCCAAGTTTCATCGAGTATTACAACTTGAAGAAATGACAGAAAAGCAAATAGTAAATAACATACGTTCACCTGATAGACGATGCGCGGACTGAGGGTTGGTTCAGAAATTCACCATTACCCAGATGCATTTGCAGATCGAACGGCCGAAGCATCAGGCCAAGTTTTTCAGCGGCCACGCGAATGGAAACCGGAGCAGTCTCTCGGCAGAAGGAGCAAATGGAAACCCTAGCCGAGACAAGGGAATAAAACCCCAATGAAAATCAGGAAAGCGCAGAAACAAACCTCCGCCGTGGATTGCCATCGGCATCCCGAGGCCTGGACTAAACCCAAGAACAATCAATGCCAGAGCTACCCTCGCGAACCGTGGCAGGATCGATGGTCAGCATTCTCTGGAAAAGGCCACCTGGCGTAGATCAAGGCACACCTGGAATGCAGTCATATCTTCCGTATGACCAAATCCGAAAAGTGCATGAGCCAATTAATACCATAGTCTAACATTGCTGATGGAAGGACGCAAGTTGTTATTCATGCAAAAAGCATAGGGTTTGTAATATATATGTATGTGCCAAAGTTTATGTTACGGAACTTGGCTAAGGTTACGAAGATATTCCGTATACATAAATAACCAATTAAATTTTTTTTTTTTACTACGAAATATTTGATTATATTATTGTTTATTCATATGGAGGGTTATGACATATGGTATCAGAGCCCAGTTACAAAACTGAGGCCTTTGGGCGAAAATTTATATGAACATATATATATATATATATATATAATAATAATAATATAATAAAATATATATATTTTTTGTAGTTCCCGAAATTTCCTTATCATTGTTTTATGTGGATAAGTACAGGATGAGGAGAACCGACAACACCACTCGACGGCCGGATAGGCCTGGAATGGAAGGTAATCCGGAGTTATGGGTTCAACTTGGGGAAGAGGCCATAATTACAAATCAGGCTATCTTAGAAACTGTACAAGAGTTAAAGAATGAAATGGCAAGATTGCGGGAAGATAATGCCAGGCTAACTATGGAGCAGGAGAGGATATTGAAAAGCTTATCTGAACGACAGAATCAAGTACCTGTTAATCCTAGTATGGAACAGCAACGAATGTCGGAGGAACAAAATCACCCTATACCCCCTGTAGTTTCGGAGGAACAAGAGGAACGTTCTGACAATGTAAATGAACAGCAAACTTCGAAGAGACAAAGAATGGAACTGCAAGGGGAATTTCGCAAAATTAAACCCCCGCACTTTGACGGAGAGCAGGAGGAAGCAGCTGAAGCATGGTTGATTAATATGAACAAATATTTTCAACTCTATGAGTATGATCACAATCTTAAGGCCCGATTGGCTATCTTCCAACTGCAAGGAAAGGCCACCTTATGGTGGGAGGAGGTGAAGATAGTCAAAGGAGTCACTGAACAAACCATCACATGGGATAATTTTCAAAGATATTTTAAGGAGAGATATCTAACGGAGCGGTTCTACGATGAAAAGGCAAAAGAATTCCATGATCTGCGTTTGGGACAGCAGACAATGGATGAGTTCATCACTCGTTTTACTTCCCTACTTCGATATGTCCCATATATAAGGGAGGAAAAGGCAAAAGTGCAACGATTTGTAAGTAGTTTACCACCCTACATGCGAGAAAGAATTGAATTTGACAATCCCAAATCAATGGATGAAGTGATTCGAAAGGCCAGAATTTGTTACCAGCAAAGCAGACAAAAGGGAGAAGTAGTTGGCAAGAAATGGAATGATAGGAAGGGCTTTAAGCCAATGGGAAACAACAAAGGGAATCGCAATAGTGGAGGTAAAGGGAACAGCAAAAGTCCCCACAACAGAATTCCAGACCGAACTACATCCAAATTTAGGCCTAACACTGAGGCTAAAAGCAATGGACAGCAGATACGCTTGGACAGTGAAGGGGTCACTAGACCTCCGGTGCAATGCTGGGGCTGTGGGGGACCCCACTACATCAAGAACTGTCCACAACGAAAAGGGACGGAACAGCTATCTCAGATTCAAGAAGCCTCAACAGTCGGTGAAGTGGGACGCAGTATACCAAGGATTAATGCAGCATTAGAGGACCGCCAGGCGGAATACCAGCCCACTATGGTCGAATTTGAAGGTAATATCTCAAACCTTACTGTATCTATTTTAATTGACCCTGGTGCTACACTGAGTTATGTAAGCCCAAAGGTAGTAGAATGTTGTAAATTACAATCCACTAGATTCAAGAATCCATGGCTGGTGCAATTAGCCACGGGGGCCAAAAGACGAGTGGGAGCTAAAATAAAGGACTGTTCCTTTACTATAGCCGGACAGCCAGTAATGGCAGATTTAAATGTGCTTCCCCTTGGTTCCTATGATATTCTCATAGGAATGGATTGGCTGGAAAAGCACTGGTCTCTAGTGGACTGTAAGACCAAGATTATTTATTTTAAGGACTCCCTGGGAAATAAAAAAGAAATGCAAGGGATTAAAAGACCGACACAAGTGCGACCAATAACAGCCAATCAACTTGCAAAATGTATTAGAAGAGGATGCCAAATCTATGCTGTTCAGGTGGGTTATGCAGATTCTAAAGATAAAACAGCCATCCTAAATAACATTCCTGTAATTCAAGAATTCACAGATGTATTTCCAGAAGAAATCCCTGGGCTGCCCCCAAAAAGGAACATAGATTTCACTATCGAATTGGTTCCTGGTGCGGCACCAGTATCTCGTGAACCATATAGAATGAGCGTACCCGAATTGACAGAATTAAAAATGCAACTGCAAGAATTGTTGGACAAGAACTACATACGTCCTAGTGTGTCTCCATGGGGAGCCCCAGTGCTGTTTGTAAAGAAGAAGGACGGAACCTTCCGGATGTGCATCGATTACCGTCAATTAAATAAATTAACCATTAAGAATAAGTATCCTTTACCGCGGATTGACGAATTATTTGATCAAGTGAAGGGTGCGACGGTATTTTCAAAAATCGACCTGCGATCTGGTTATCATCAGATCCGAATTAAGGAGGAGGACATCGCGAAAACAGCTTTTAGAACCAGATACGGCCACTATGAATTCGTGGTATTGCCTTTCGGCCTTACCAATGCTCCTGCAACTTTCATGTGTTTAATGAACAGCATTTTTCATCAATATTTGGATAGATTTGTACTGATATTTATTGATGATATACTGGTATATTCTCGCACGGTGGAGGAGCATCAAGAACATCTCAGAAAGGTGCTACAGACCCTTCGGGAGCATCAACTATATGCAAAATTTAGTAAGTGTGACTTCTTCAAGGAAGAAATCCAATACTTGGGTCATGTGATTAGTAAGGAAGGGATTGCTGTTGATCCAGAGAAAATAAAGGGCATAATGGACTGGCCTGTACCAAAAGATGTGGCAGATATTCGATCCTTTATGGGTCTGGCTGGTTATTATAGAAGATTTGTAGAAGGATTCTCGAAGGTTGCTTTCCCCATCACCTCATTGCAGAAAAAAGGGAAAGCATTTCAGTGGACCCCAAACTGCCAACAGAGTTTTGAACAACTGAAGCATTTACTCACCACAGCTCCTATTTTAAGAATAGCTGATCCTGATAAAGATTACGTAGTATGTACAGATGCAAGCAAAGAAGGAGTCGGTGGAGTGTTAATGCAAGAAGGTAGGGTAGTTGCCTACGAATCTCGAAAATTGAAGGAGCATGAACATAAATATTCTGCTTATGATTTAGAATTGACCGCTGTCATCCACGCCTTGAAAATGTGGAGACATTATCTAGTGGGCAGGAAGTTTTTACTTCTCACTGATCACCATAGTTTGACTAGTTATTTCAGTCAACCCACCCTAAACGCACGACAAGCACGATGGGTGGACTTTCTAAGCGGTTTTGACTTCGAGATAAAACATTTACAAGGGAAAGAAAACCGAGTAGCGGATGCCTTAAGCCGGAAAGTGCAACAGTTGTATGAAGTCTCTGTTAGTGAGTGGAAGAGCCCCGTTTTGGAAATGGTTAAAGAAGCTTCAGGGCAGGATGTTAATTATCAACAGTTAAAACTGCAACTACAGCAATCTGCTGGCTTGCCAGATCAATCAGATTATAAGCTGAATGAAGATGGAATGATACATTTTAAACAAAGGCTATATGTACCTAATCAAGACAAAATTAAACATCTTATTATGGATGAATTCCATGTCAGTCATTACACAAGACATCCAGGATATCAGAAAATGATTACCGCCATTCGAAAGGAGTACTTTTGGCCAGGAATGAAGAAGGACATTGCTGAGTATTTAGCACGATGCCTGGAATGTCAGCAAATTAAAGCTGAGCACCAGCACCCAGCAGGACTGTTACAACCTCTACCAATTCCAGAATGGAAGTGGGAAATTATTTCCATGGATTTCATCACCGGGTTACCTAAGACAAAAAAGGGCAATGATTCTATTATGGTGATAGTGGATAAACTAAGTAAGGCTGCCCATTTCATACCGGTTCAATCCACATACAGAGCTCCACAAATTGCTCACGTCTTTATGCAAAACGTGTTCAGGCTTCATGGGCTGCCAAAAGTGATAATTTCCGATCGCGATGTGAAATTCACATCAGCATTCTGGAGAACACTGTTCGCCGATTTAGGAACTCAATTAAATTTCAGCACAGCCTACCACCCCCAGACCGATGGACAAACTGAACGAGTTAATCAAGTGGTGGAAGACATGCTACGGGCATTCGTGATGCAGCAACCCACGTTGTGGGAAGAATATTTACATCTGGTAGAATTCGCATATAATAATGGATATCATACCTCTACACAGATGAGCCCCTTTGAGGTTTTGTACGGTCGAAAATGCCGAACACCTATTAATTGGGGAGGACCGGAAGATAAACTGAACCTGGGGCCTGAGATGCTTAAAGAAATGGAAGAAACGGTGAAAAAGGTGCGTATGAATTTAAAAGCTGCTCAAGACAGGCAGAAAAATTTCGCGGATCGAAAGAGAAGATTTAAGGAATATCAGGTCGGTGATCATGTATATATCAGAATTCAAACAAAAATGAGTACCTTACAATGGAGCGGATGTGCCAAATTGGCACCCCGATATTGTGGACCCTTCCAGATCCTGGCAAGGATTGGCCCAGTGGCATATCAGCTCGCTTTGCCCAGCCACATTCGAGTCCACAACGTATTCCATGTTTCAATACTCAAGAAATATGTGTATGATCCTAGGCATGTTATTCAATGGCAAGATATCCAGGTAATAGCTAATGCTGTAGAAAAATTGTTGAAATTGTTATCAGAAGGAAAAACTAATTCAAAATCGTGCAATGCAGGTCGAACCGGAAGGAGAGGTTCTGGTCGAACCTCTGAACATCCTCGACCGGAGAGAAGTGCAGCTGTAGAAACGAGCTATTACCCAAGTTAAGGTCCAGTGGCGACACTATGGACCCGAGGAAGCTACTTGGGAGGACGAAGAACTGATGAGGAGATCTTATCCAGCACTGTTCGTGGCTGAAAGACACCGGGACGGTGTCCAATCTCAGGAGGAGGAGATGTGACGACCAAATAATTATGTAAATAAACTCTGTCTTTTTTTTTTACCATTATAGGAAAATGTAAAAAAAACAGAGATTATTACTTCTTTATCATGGTGAAAAACTTTGGGAATTCCAAACTGGAACTGAATTAATTGAATTACCTATGGTAATCTTGATAAGGGAATCATTGTTTAATTTCTGCTGAATGGATTTTCTTTAAACACATATGTGTTAATATGTAAGAAACAGTTATCAAGAAAGGCAGAAAAAAAAAACCGTAACTGTTCTTTTCCCTATCTTTGAGATAAAAAGATGGAAGAGGGGAGACCTGGGGCTGTTAAGGAACAGGCGGGGAAAAAGAATCAGAAAAAGGAAGTGGTGCTTGAGTCTGGTGAGGACCAGAAAGCACAGGCGCAGGAAGTGCGCAACACTTGTTGAGGCAGTGGCCTGACAAGTGAAGCTTGGGGGGAGATTAGTCTGTATCGACTAATCTCGCGGCTGGGTGGAAAAACAAGCAAATAGGAGTGATTTCCTTAAACACAGAAAAATCCAGACAACCTTCGAAGAACAGGTACGCATCGCTGTTGTAGTTTTAATTACAAAAGAATTGACAAATTTACAGTATAAATAACTGTGGTAATTAATGAAGTAATTGTTATTATGGAATCAATTTACTGTTCAGAGTGCCGAGTTAGGTTTAATGCACAGTCTAAGTCTGAAGGGCGCTGGCGGTTAGTTGGCCAGATGCCTGAATCTTAGCATTTAGATAATTAAAAGAAGGTTCATACATTAATGATGGAGTTATAAAGAAAATTATTCATTTAGCAATATCATCAGAGTATCGGGAAGTTTGGGTAGGCAGTTGCCGTACCTGGTCCTCCCTCAGGGATAGATTATGATTACACAATTATGGTAGTATTAAACTGAAAGGTTTCTTATTCGGCGTAGGATATATCCAATGAATAAATTTCATAAATAGCCGAAAACCTTACCAGGTTCGAGGTGAGATGAGAACGCTTCCTCAAAACCCTCGGCAAGATAAACTTATCAAGAATTTTCACGGTAGGTCCGCCTCATGCTTTATTATCATCATAGAAGCATTGAAATGTACAGTACTACATTAAGACTGATACATGATTAAAAAACCCGACAGGGGTTATCTCAGCATTAGAATAGAGTCGCCACGAAAAGAAGGACGGCATTTTATATGAATTTGAGAACAACTCATACGAAAACCTAAGACATTTCATATAAAAAGAATCCATATCGGAATTGTTTACAATAAATTCGAAAAAGGAAAACCCCCGTTGAACAATCGAAATAGCATCATTTGAACACAGTCAGAAAGACGTCGAATCAGTTGTCTAAAGGAAACTATTTCGGATTATATACAGTCTCTGTGACTAATACAAAAAAACACTTAACAGACGACTGCCCATAAAAATCTACAGACATCCATATATATATATATTGATGCAGTAAATATACATGTATAATGAGAAGGGGATTTGTGGGTCTTCTTCCAAAATAACAATTTCTCTATTGCGAGAAAGATAGAAACAAACGGAAACCCTGAGGACAATGCCCCCCTCACAGATTAAATCCTATAAACTGTTCCAGTATGATAAAGTATGAAATGTGTAACTGAGAAGCTAATAAATACGCAGAGACAAGCTGCCGTGGCATGCAAAACACTGTACATAAATACAAGAGAAAATAATTGTATAAATAACCAGTCTTCGTCATTAACTGTTCCAGGAAGCCGAATCGAATCCAGGGATTCGCGGCATTACCTCAGTTTTTACATTAAGAAAACCCATAACATTAAATTACAAAACAAAAACCTCATCCTCAAGAAAGAAGATCTAAGAGTGATAACCCATGGTTGGAAGCCGATAACAGTAACGGCCAAACCCCTCATTGACAGAGAAGTCGAAGAACAACAAACCATCCATGGAATCGCAATCCCTGACCAGACAAAGGTAAAGTATTAAAACATTCGGCAAGGAAACGCTGTCACTTCTCTCTGAAGACGGAGGGCTTACCTCTTGTGAGACGGCGGAAGCAGTTTACGCAGTGCACAGCCTCGCTACCGCGCCAGAAACCAGTTCCTAAATTCCATTACACCAGCAAATTGATTAAAAGCCAAGTTTCATCGAGTATTACAACTTGAAGAAATGACAGAAAAGCAAATAGTAAATAACATACGTTCACCTGATAGACGATGCGCGGACTGAGGGTTGGTTCAGAAATTCACCATTACCCAGATGCATTTGCAGATCGAACGGCCGAAGCATCAGGCCAAGTTTTTCAGCGGCCACGCGAATGGAAACCGGAGCAGTCTCTCGGCAGAAGGAGCAAATGGAAACCCTAGCCGAGACAAGGGAATAAAACCCCAATGAAAATCAGGAAAGCGCGGAAACAAACCTCCGCCGTGGATCGCCATCGGCATCCCGAGGCCTGGACTAAACCCAAGAACAATCAATGCCAGAGCTACCCTCGCGAACCGTGGCAGGATCGATGGTCAGCATTCTCTGGAAAAGGCCACCTGGCGTAGATCAAGGCACACCTGGAATGCAGTCATATCTTCCGTATGACCAAATCCGAAAAGTGCATGAGCCAATTAATACCATAGTCCAACATTGCTGATGGAAGGACGCAAGTTGTTATTCACGCAAAAAGCATAGGGTTTGTAATATATATGTATGTGCCAAAGTTTATGTTACGGAACTTGGCTAAGGTTACGAAGATATTCCGTATACATAAATAACCAATTAATTTTTTTTTTTTTACTACGAAATATTTGATTATATTATTGTTTATTGATATGGAGGGTTATGACACTTTTATTGATATATAATTGTTTATAATTAAATGTATTAAAAAATGTTTTTAGTTAAACAAAAAATAACAAAGACAAAGATTCCATCACAAAAATAAAACAACTAATATAATATTAGAGTGTTGAATCCCATCACTAAAAGTTAAGAAATATGATTAACTAATATTATTTATATTAAAACACATATCTATATGTGTGTTTTACTTTTATTAATATATATTTCTATATATTTAAATTTATTAAAATATGTTTTTAATATAATAATAAGTCAGTTAAATTGAAAATATTGTGAAACAATTTAATGCATGAAATAGAAATATATAAAAAGGAAAAAATAAAAAAGTTGAATAAAAAAGAAATAAAACTAAAAACAAAAAACTAGTAACCTATAGAAATGGAAGTTACTAAACAAGACCTCAACCAATCATCTTACAAATAAATAAATTTAAAAAATAATAGAAAATAATAAAAATTGAATTCGTAATGTTAAACTATGATATCATAAATTTTTGGTCAAAGACAAATTAATGCTCAAAGTTATATGTCATTTTAAATTGAAATTATCCTGAAAAAATTATAATTCATGAACATAAAAATAATAAAAAAAATAGAAAGAAAAAAAATCAAAAAATTAAAAAAAAAAAATAAAACTAAAAACAAAAAATTAATAACTAATAAAAATGAAAATTACTAAACAACCAATAATAAAATTAATCAATGCATCATAAACTTTTAACAAATATAAACTAATACTAAATAAAAAAAATGAACTTATACCATACCTATAATATTATATCTTAATATTGGCCAAAAATCTACAAACAGAAAATAGTATATTTCAGAAAGCCTCTGCTGCCTTATATCCCATGGGTTTGGGACAGAAGTTTACGAATAAGCATGGCAATGGCTTCGGCTTCTCTGGCTTCTCGATGGACTCTGATTTGCTTACTCCTATTTCTTACCACCGTCGCATCTGTTACTGACGTGCGTGACATGACTATTGACGAATTTATAAATTATGTCAATCCTCCGGCAGTGCACAAATTTTTGGTAATGTCAAATCTAATTACAAATAATATCTCTATAGCACATGCCATATTTTATATAATCGTAACATGATATATGATTTATTGTATACAATTTTTTTTGATAATATTTTTCTTCATGCAGAATGAATATGGAGATACTATTCTGTGCGTATTATACGGTGATCAAATATCCCTTCTGGTTAGTAAATTATAACTATTTCTCTTTTTTTATTTAGTTATTAATATTATCTATTTGGATTATTATTTATTTTAATGTATAATTATTAATATTTATCAATTCTATTACTTTTCTAGCTGATGTAATATAATGTTTTTATTTATTGTTGCTATAGATTTTATTTTTTTATTTTTTGTTTTTGGGTAATGGAATTTCCTTTGTCTTTTCTTGTTAGTGGTTGTTAGTTATATATATATATATATATATATAAAAATCAATTCTATTACTTTTCTAAATGATGTAATATAATGTTTTTATTTTATTAATTTTGGGCGATGGGATTTTATTTATTTATTTATTTTTGCTCTTGTGTGGTGGGAGGAGATATATATTTTTATTAATTTTATTACTTTTCTAGGGGATGTAGTATAATGTATTTAATTTTTTGTTTTTAGGATGGGATTATGTTTTTATGGTAAAATGGTTCTTGTATTTGAGCAAGACTAAGATGTATAGTAAAATATAATATGTTTGGGAACAAAACTATATATGCCTGAAAGCTGCTCAATTATATAGGCCTGAAAGCTATTCTAGATATGATTTTTTATTAAGAAAAAAAAATAAAAAAAAATTCTACTGTTAACCAAAAAAATATTGATTTGTTATGCTCTAATGGTATCAAAATGATTAACCAAATATCAATGTATTTTGAATAACTTGGGGAACACTTGGCTTTTTTTACACCATTTTGAAAAAAACTAATGTGCGAGATTGCATGTTTGTCGAAGGGTTCGGAGCATCGGTCTATGGACACTAAGGATGATGAAAAGATGAAAGCGGGATTAAAATTTTCAAGCTTTAAAGTTGGAAGCGACTGCCCAGAAGGCACAGTGGCAATTAGGGAAACAAAGCGAGAAGTTGTTGAAAGGGTGGGATCTGTGGCGAGCTTTGTAAGCAAAAGAATAAGTGTTCGTTCCCCAAGAAAAAATAAAACTGCGGACAACGAAGGTCATGAGGTATAACTATTTTATTATTATGGATCGCTTAAAGTCATCTGTTAACTTTGCTGTAATTGTGACTTTGCTGGTATTTTGTTGTCATTAACTTTTTTTAAGGTGTAATTTAATTTAGATGTTTAAATAATTTTTTTAGGTTTTGTTTTTTAATTATATCAAAGGTGTTTTTATGGGAGGTTTGGTTGAGTAGATTTCATCAATCTTATGGTGTATTTTAGTCTTTTAAATAAAAATTTTGATCTGCAATCCTTATGAAATTAGCTAGGAAGTATGTTGCCTTTTAAAATTTTCTAAATCTTATCCGGAATTAAAAAAGAAAATTCTAATCTCTAAATTTAGAAATTATTTTAATTATTCATTAGGCTTTAAATTAGTTTACCATAAAATTGAGCTCAAGTTTATATTTTTTATATTTAAATGTTTTAAAATCAATTTATAATAACAAATTTAATATTTATTGTTCAAAATTTTAATATATATTATCAATATATAAGTTTTTTTGACACGTGGTGCTGCAATTATCATGGAATTAAATCCTATCCTAAATGAAAAAGAAATATTCTAATCTCTAAATCTTGATATATTTTGATTTTTCATTGGATTCTAAGTTAATTTATTATAAAATTAAGTTTTATTTAGTATTTAGCTAGAAAGTGTATTGTTCTTTAAAGTTTTGTAAATCCCATTCTAAATGAAAAAAGAAAGAAAGATTCTAATCTCTAAATTTTGAGATATTTTGATTTTTCTTTGGTTTTTAAATTAATTTATCATAAAAAAAAGTTTTATTGGGTTTTGAATAATAAATCTATAAAAGTATTAGAATAATAGTTTATATTTTTTATATTTGAATGTTTTAGAATCAATTTATAATAAAAAAATTAATATTTATTATCCATAATTTTAGTATATATTATTAATATATAAGTATTTTTGGCACATGTCGCTCCAAACATCATGGAATTTGCTTGGAAGTGCTTTTAAAGTTTTCTAAATCCTATCCTAAATGAAAAAGAAAAATTCTAGTCTCTAAACCTTAGATATTTTGATTTTTCAATGATTTCTAAATTTAATTTATTATAAAATTAATTTTATTAGGTTTTAAAAAATTAATCTATAAATATAGAGAATAATAACATTTTTTTAAATATTTTAAACCTCAATTTATAATATTTTTTATAAAAGTTTAATATATATATTATTAATATATAAGTATTTTTTGTTCTTTTATTATGATTATATTATATCATGATATTGTAAAAGAGAGAACAAAAAGATTTAGCAACAGTGAACAATGATGCAAAGATGTGATTGTGTGAGAAAATATTTAATTCTTATAAATTAATTATGGAGTAATGTTACTTTTGTGCTTATCTCATGGATTGGATGTGCCTTTAATCTATCAAATATTTGGCCAAAATCAATGCCATTGGTGTTTCTTTTACCCCAAAATGACAAATGACGGGGACTTTTACAGTGATTTGAAGCATCCAAGGATTAATAGTTTTATTAGAAAGTGTGCTTGGGATTTCATAGGCACAACCTAGAAATTGGTTGGTGAATTCAAGATTGTCTACTTTAGAAGATAACTCCTATTCCATTTTTTTTTTATTTAATTGTAGTAACCACTAGCATAGGAATGAACTTAAGGAGAAAATGATTAACAAGATTAGATTGTTTTTCTCTCTACTTCCACCTCCTCTGTTGCCATTCCCATGTCTTTTTGTAATCAATTTGATGGATTTGATGTGTCTGTAATCTATCAAAGCTTTGGCTAAAATCAGTGCCTTTGGTGTTGCTTTTACCCCAAAATGGTAAATTATGGGGACTTGGACGGTGATTTGAAGCATTGAAGGATTGATATTTTTATTAGCAATCCCAAGCTTGAGATCACAAGCAATGCACTTGGGATTTCACAGGCACCACCTAGAAATCGGTTACCCATTTCACTTAAATTTATTTTTTTCTTCTAAGAGGACTTTTATATTATCATAGTTCCCATATTTATAGAACTTAGGACCTAAAAGTTCAAAACTAACACAAAAATGAGCTTAACTAGAATATGATTAACTAAATTAGATTGTGCTACCCATTTCACTTAAATTTATTTTTTTCTTCTAAAAGGGCTGTTATATTATCATACTTCCAATATTTATAAAACTTAGGACCTAAAAGTTCAAAACTAGCACAAAAATGAGCTTAACTAGAATATGATTAACTAAATTAGACTTTTATTCCTGGAATAGAATATCATTAACTAAATTAGACTTTTATTCCTGGAAGAGTGTCTCTCTTTCCATCTCTCGAAGAGCTCACTCTTCTTGAATTCCACATCCTCTATTTTCATTCCCATTCTTCTTCCTTCGACACTGGATTGTACTGAAGGAACTTACAATGAGGTCTTTCTAAATAGCGAAAATTCCTTATTCAATAGTAGTCGTTAAAATCTAATAGGTGGAGTGGCTCTATATATCATCTACATATTGTTATCAAGAAGCAAGCATTTTTGCTGCATTCATACAAACAATTAACAATGCTTCCATTGGAGTGAGTCGCAAGAGTAGTCGTTAAAATCTAATAGGTGGAGTGGCTCTAGATATCATCTACATATTGTTATCAAGAAGCATTTTTGCTGCATTCATACAAACAATTAACAATGCTTCCATTGGAGTGAGTCGCAAGAGTAGTCATTAAAATCTAATAGGTGGAGTGGCTCTAGATATCATCTACATATTGTTATCAAGAAGCATTTTTGCTGCATTCATACAAACAATTAACAATGCTTCCATTGGAGTGAGTCGCAAGAATCTTCTATTCTTTCGGTGTCCCCTTTACACCTTTAGGGGCAATTAGTAATTTTTTTTGATGATATAATTTGTAAAAAATATGAATCTTTGTGATTTAATATTTTAATACTATAATTAATTAATATTTAAATTTTCCAACTATATATTTCAAATTTATAAATTATAATATAATTATTAAATAATATTAATAACAATAATAATAATAATAATAATTTTATTTTAATTAAACTCTTTATTTTTTAAATCTAAAAAATATGAAAAGTTATTTATAATGATAATTTATAATTATATGTTAATAATATTAATAATATTATTTTTTTTTTTTTTTTTTTTAATTTTTAATTTTTTTTTTATTTTTTATAATTTATTAATAAGAATTAAAATATATTTTTTATATTTACAATATAAAAGACATAGTTGATCTCAGTGTAAATATTGGGATATTGATTGTCTGCTGAAATGATTTAGGAAATTAAGTGTTTTGAATTTTAAGTAAAAAATTATTTTATCATATTAAAATAAAAATATATATTTTTAAATAGTCAAATATATAATTTAGAAATTGATAATAATTAATTATTCATAAAGATGTTACATTTTATTAGCACAATAGGGATGGGCTAGGTCAGCAAGGTAACTCATGGAGGAGACATGCTAAAAAAATACAACCAAGCCGGGTGAGATCCCAAGTAATTTTTGACATACCTTCTGATGAAAACTCCTTCAAAGCATAATCAAGCCTAGAAAATCATAAACAACTTAAAAATAAATAAAATAAACATATAAAAATAAATATATTTTATTTCAAATAATATTTAAATAAGAAGAAAATTTCTTTACAAAGATACATTTCATTTTTTTATAAAAAAATCGATTATAATTATTTTGTAAAATATGAGATAATGTTTTCCCTTTATATAATGTTTTATTTGAATTTAAGATATTTAGTCTCTTATTCTTTAAATTAGTTTCTTATATGTTTTTTTGGGGTGAAAGTGGGGTGTTATACAATTTAGACCTATTCAGCCCGTCAATGGAGTAAGTGGAGGACTTAATGTATGGCAACCAAATGTGGACACTGCCGACGGCGGTATATTCAGTCTGAGTCAAATTTGGATTCTAAATGAAGGTGAACCATTCGAAAGCATGGAAACTGGATGGATTGTAAGTTATTTATTTCAATATTTTAAAGGTTTACAAAATTTGATAATGAATAATCAAATTACTTTACATTTTTCAAAAATTCATTAATTTTTTTTAATAGTATTGTTATTTTTAGTTAGTAATAGAAATTAAAATAAATAAATAATGTTAAATAAGAATCAATAGATCAAAATATCATTATTATTTTTTATATTTAGTAATATTTTTTATATTTTATAATTGCCCTAAAACGTTAATAACCCACCAACTGTAGAATTGCAGGGCTTCTGTGATCCATTATATTTGTAAAGAGCTTCTGCGTAAATCACATAAAAAGATCATTGTCGACGCGTTTCGAACCACACTGGTTGGTTCGAAACGCGTAGACAATGATCTTTTTATGTGATTTACGCAGAAACTCTTTTTACAAACCCACCAACTGTTTGAAACCAATTATTTTATTTTTAATGACTGATGTAGGTGAATCCGGGTGAATATGGAGATTCTCTTCCGCATTTTTTCGTATATTGGACAGTAAGTATATAGTTTGAATACTTTTGCATATATAATTTCAATAAATAGTTAGCATTTAAATATAAGTATACTAGAATGTGATTATGGAAAGCTCATTAGATTAAGGAGAAATTGTGTATTTTTGTTTAACTTCATCCAAGGTCAACCAACTTTTTTTTTAAACATATAACCCAATTATTAGTATCTTTGATATAGGCTGATGGATATCAGAACACTGGTTGTTGGAACTTAAATTGCCCTGGGTTTATATTGGTTGTGTGAGGAGATCTAATTTGCCAAAATTTTATTGCATGTATATGCAGGCAAATGATAAATGGAATTTATATGTAAACAACCAACTTTTAGGTTGGTGGCCTGCTTCGTTGTTTAAAAATCTTCGGTCGGCGGCCAATAGGGTGGATTTTGGAGGGAAAGTTTGTTTTGCACCTGGAGGTAGCCCAGGATCACAGTTCACTACAACAGACATGGGCAGCGGCCACTTTCCCTCTGAAGGATTTGGTTGTAGTGCTCATATAAGGGACGTACAAATTACTGACAACAATGGACAGTTAATCGACATCCCAGGAAGCGTTGCGGCAGGTAGACCACATTGTTATAATGTCTCAATTTATCTGGACGTTCAAAATGGTAAACATATATTTTTTGGAGGCCCCGGAGGAGATAATCCTGGTTGCGTCGTTTAATATATATTTGTAATTGTTTTATATTAAAATTCTTTATATAATTTCGAGGCTCGGTGGAGATAATCTTGGTTGTCTGGCTTAATCTATCCTTGTAAATTTTGGTTTCTTTTGCCTTACTCACAAGTTCCATTATATTATTAATGGAGTTTCGAGTCGAACTTTTAATGATGGGAAATTTGATATTAAAAATTGATTGCCTATAATATCCGTTTTTTAAGTAATAATCCAGTTTTTTTTGTCATCATTATATTTATTTATTATATCTGCATGCGTATTTTATGCAGAAATCCTTTTGTTTGTTAATGTTTGTTGTTTTGTTTGTAGCTTAACTATCACCATATAAATATGAGGTTCTATATTCAAATCACATTGTGTGTGAACTTAGGGTTGATAACATGCACAACTGGTTTGATTTTTAAGTTCCGGATGAGCGTTATTTTATATTTGTTGATCATTGCTTTTGGGATTATAAGATATGTATGGAAGTGTATGGTTGATTAGGCGAATAACAAATTTATTTATTTATATTATGTTTTATTATGTACTTCTTTGTTGTTGTTTTTGATATGAATGATATAATGTTTTGATTTAAATGAGGTTTTATATGGTTTTAGATGGTTAATTATTATTTTCCTGGTATGTTATATTTTAAATGTATTTAGAAAGTTATGTTAAATGTATTTATTTTAGGTAGAAAATGTTATATTTATAGAATTTTTTTAAAGAAATATAATCAGATTTTTAAGTGAAAACTAAATAAATTATTGATATACAACTAATTTAAGATTA
>APFE030174958.1:0-10603 GCA_000404065.3 Pinus taeda | reverse complement strand
AAGGACAAAATCCTTTGTGACGTGATGCCAATGGATGTCTGTCATTTGTTGTTAGGCCGACCTTGGCAGTTTGACAGGGGTGCAATTCACGATGGAAAAACTAATTGCTACAAGTTTGTGAAAGATGGGATCAAGCATACGCTTGTACCCATCAAAGAGGAAAACACAGCAGAGGCTAGCGGAGTGAAGGCACTACTGTTAGGAGGAAAAGAATTCATAAAGCAGATTGAGGACAGCGAGATAAATTTTGCTGTCATAAGGAGACCAAGGACAGTGGTACTCCACACACAGGTTTCAGATTTACCAGAGGACGTTCAGAGGTTGCTACAGGATTTTGGAGACATTGTGGTGGATGATCTTCCGGATGAGTTGCCACCTAAAAGGGGTATTAGTCACTGCATTGACTTTATACCAGGAGCAAGTCTGCCAAATAAAGCAGCCTACCGCATGAGTCCCAAGGACCACGAAGAGATTAGAAAACAGGTCCAAGAATTGTTGGACAAAGGTTTGATTCGGGAGAGCATGAGCCCATGTGCAGTACCCACTGTTTTGGCTCCCAAAAAAGGAGGAGAATGGAGGATGTGTACAGATTCCAGGGCTATTAACAAGATTACCGTTAGGTACAGGTTTCCCTTGCCAAGGATGGACGACATGATGGATTTTCTGAGTGGAGCGACTTACTTTTCGAAAATTGATCTGAAAAGTGGGTATCACCAGATCCGAATACGTGAGGGAGATGAATGGAAAACTGCATTCAAGACAAACGAAGGCTTGTACGAATGGCTGGTGATGCCATTTGGTTTGAGCAACGCTCCCAGCACATTCATGCGACTGATGAATGAGGTGCTGAAGGAATTTAACGGTAAATTTGTTATAGTTTACTTGGACGATATTCTGATTTTCAGTCAAACTAAGGAGGAACATTTCAGGCATTTGCAGAGCGTGTTGAGAAAATTGCAACAAAACAAGCTGTTAATTAATTTGAAAAAATGTACCTTTTTTCAGAGAGAACTGATATATCTGGGCTTTGTTATTGCGGAGAATGAATTAAAAATGGATCCAGAAAAAGTGGCAGCTATAGTTCGCTGGCCTTCTCCGAAGAGTTTGTTTGAAGTTCGAAGTTTCCATGGACTTGCCAGTTTTTACAGGAAGTTCATTAGGAATTTCAGCGAGATTTGCGCACCAATGTTAGACACAATTAAGAAGGTGAATCAGCCTTTTCACTAGACTGAAGCAGCAGAAAACAGTTTTCAGATCTTGAAAAAGAAGATTACTGAAAGACCTGTGTTGAGATTGCCTGATTTCAACAAACTTTTTCAAGTTCGTTGCGACGCCAGTGGTACAGCCATTGGAGCAGTCCTCAGCCAAGAGGACAGACCAGTTGCTTATTTCAGCGAAAAGCTAAATGAAAGCAGACAGAAGTACTCGACCTATGCTAAGGAATTTTACGCCATTGTGCAGGCTCTGAAACATTGGCGACATTATTTGTTGGGTAACGAATTTGTTTTATTTTCTGACAATTCAGCGTTGCAGTACATTATGCAACAACATAAACTAAACCACAAGCATGCAGCCTGGGTTAAGTACCTGCAAAGTTTCACTTTTGTACTAAAGCACATTAGTGGGCAATCGAATAAGGTAGCAGATGCACTCAGTAGGAGAACATTACTGTTACAGGAGAGCACCATGCAAATCTTGGGATTTGAACACTTGAAAGAGCTGTATCCGACTGACACCGAGTTTGTGGAAGCCTATGAGGCTTGTCAAAACCCGCTGTTGCGAAATGACAACAAGTGGCTGGATTATAATCTTCAGGAGGGTTTGCTGTTCAAAGGGGGGCAGTTATGCATTCCCATCTGTTCTATGCGAGACAATATCATACAGGAAAAACACAGCGAAGGCCTGGCAGGACACTTTGGAATTGACAAGACTGTTGCTCAGGTACAGCATTTTTATTTTTGGCCTAAGATGCAGCGAGATGTACAGAGATATGTGGCTAGGTGTAGAACTTGTCAATTGGAAAAAGGTCACAGTCAAAACACTGGACTTTATATGCCATTGCCCATCCCTAGTCGACCTTGGGATTCGGTCAGCATGGATTTTGTGCTGGGATTACCAAAAACACAACGCGGCTTTGATTCAGTGATGGTTGTAGTCGATCGATTTTCGAAGATGGCACACTTTGTACCATGCAAGAAAACCAGCGATGCTACTTACATAGCACATCTTTTCTTTACTGAGATTGTACGGTTGCATGGACTTCCAAGATCCATTATCTCTGACAGAGATGTAAAGTTCACCGGTCATTTTTGGAGAACTCTGTGGAAAAAGTTGAATACCCAGTTGCAGTTCAACTCCGCTTATCATCCACAGACGAATGGTCAGACAGAGGTAGTAAACCGAAGTCTGGGAAAATTACTTCGAAGTTTAACAGGTGAAAATTCCCAGACTTGGGACCGTGTACTTGCTCAGGCGGAATTCGCATATAATGATTCTCCCAACCGTAGCACAGGCTACAGTCCTTTCCAAATTCTGTACGGCATGCACCCACGAGGAGTGCACGAGTTACGAGATTTGGGCAAACTGGAGAAGCGGAGTGCTGATGGGGAAGATTTCGCCCAAGCTATGAGCAAACTACATGAACAGGTAAAGCTAAAACTGCAGGACAGCGGCCAGAAATACAAGCAGCGAACTGATACAAAACGCAGGGAAGTACAGTTTAATGTCAGGGATGAAGTACTTGCGTACTTACGCAAGGAACGATTTCCAAAGCAAGAGTACAGCAAGCTCAAGTTTAAGAAAATCGGGCCCTACAAGATCATTCGCAAATTTTCTGCGAACGCTTACGAGATACAGTTGCCACCAGGGATTGGTATTTCCCCTATCTTTAACGTGGCAGATCTGTTCCCTTATGTTGCAGGTTCAGCAGATGATGCGGCAGCAGAGCCACCACGGGACACCCAATTGAAAGGAGATTTATGGACGAGACAGATGCCGATGGCACCACCCGTCGAGATTGAGGGAATTTTGGACACACAGGTAGCAAAGCGTACACAGAGGAAGGAGTATTTGAGATATTTGGTAAAGTGGAAGAACCGTCCAATAGAGGACAGTTCGTGGCTTAATGAGACACAAATTCAAAAGGCAGGCTACTCTGTTAAGGACCTCATGGAACGGAGCCATGACTTTTTGTCACCCCGGGAGCCTGATGCAGGAGCATCCAGCTCTGAGGAGGCAGAATGAGGCTGGCAGTCTCAGGCAGAATTTGAACACACAGTCAATGAGTATAGCTGGACAGGTGTCAAAACCTTGTCAGTTATTTTATTTTCATTACTTGCTTTTATTTACTTTTATTAGTCATGCATTTACTCTGTCTTACTTAGGAGTTAGAAGCAGAAGCATAAATTGCTAGTTAGTTTGATTTTTATTTAAAAAGGCATTGTATTAGTTTTAAATCAGTTAAGGGAAAACAGTCGTCAATCTGTTGGGTTGGTTCCAACCGAACAAGAACAGTTCGACTCTCAGAGTTAAAAGAACAGAAACAAGATTGTAAAGTGTCCTCTCTCATTTGGAAGAACAGAAATAGAAATACATAGTCGTTTCCAGAAGTTAAGATTCATTACTTATTTGCTTCACATTTCATCACTGTGACAACTAACGTTCTACAGCATAGTTATTTCCTGTACATTGTAAATCATATTATAATAAAAGACAGATCATCTGCAAGTGGAGCGGGCGTGGTCACCACAGCATCGTCCACCAGTGTTCATACCAGACTGTACACACAGGTGTACACCCAGAGAAAGACGCAGCAGAAGCAGACTCAAATAAAGCAAAGATTCCTAAAACTAGAAAACCAGAGAAACTGTGCATGCGAACAAAGAACCAGGTATTTCCAAAATCCCAATAACTCTACAATCAAAATAGAATGCCGTAGTAGAGAAAAAAATCAATTCTTTTCTTTTTCATACGATGTATATAAACCTCCAAATAGTAACAGAACAACAAGGAAGATCATGTAGTAATACGACTTGAGCAAATAAACGAGAAACCCAGATTACAGTTGAACATTCGAACCACAGACTATATGTAAAATAAGTCTCGGCACCAGCAGAGTAATCAACAGGACGGAACTTCAAAATACCAATTTATTAACAGACAAAAGCAGAAGTATTACATTCATAGCATTGACGGAAAGATAGACCAGGGTTTGGTCAAAACCCTAGGGTTTATAAATCGTTGAACAATACAAAGTAGCAGAGGAAGGGTTCGAGACCCCGTAAACGGCCATTTAACAGGAAATACGACCCATATACATCCACAGAGAAGAGACTCGTATAACCCCACGAGGGTTTGATACCAAAAAGAAATCAGTTTGAACAATTTCCTACAGAGGAAAAGCCGAACCAGCGACTACAATAGTCCATCATCAAATTAAGACTGAGACCCTAATTTTTCACCAGGCAGAAAGCCAATACAAACTACAGAAGTCTACATTACTAAGCTACAGGAATGTATTGAGACACTACCCGGAAGGAGTGTGGAGAGAACGCGGGTAACAGCATCACGAGCATGGCTACACGACCAGAGCTCACCTGCAAACAAACCCACGAAGATTAGAACCTGTGCAATCTATGCGTATGTGTTAACAACCAAAGGAAAGGAGACAGAGTACTAAGACCTTACCAGGAACCCGGGCGACGAAGAAAGTGCCAAACTAACCAGCAATAGAAACCTGAAGACAGTGGCCGAGACGGTCAAAACCAGAGGGATAAAGGCGAAGACATTATAGCAAGGAACCAGCATCATTACCTGATTATCAATGGTGAAATGCAGCTTTGGGAGGACGGACCTGTCATGAACCAAATCACCCAGTTAACAGACTAATACCAGCGCCAAGTCGAAACAAACATATACCCACACTTACAGTTGACAAGTTATCGCTGAGCAGAGTGAATGAGCCCTCGCAGGCCATAGAAACTCACCGTCGAAAACCTTTGGAGGCGGAGATAACCACAGAAACGGCAGCAGAACAGTTCACAGAGGAACAGGGGTTTCCCACAGAGTAGCTCAGACCTCG
Source organism: Pinus taeda (assembly GCA_000404065.3). NCBI lineage: Eukaryota > Viridiplantae > Streptophyta > Pinopsida > Pinales > Pinaceae > Pinus > Pinus taeda. The sequence goes on along the minus strand of APFE030174958.1, from coordinate 5,523 downwards.
GCAGAGTGACCCCGCGAAGCGGAAATGAGAAAATGATTGCCAAAAGGTTGTCAACGGGCCTTTTTTGAGTAGAGGTGACCGGTTAGTGTAGGTGGAAGCCGGTGTAACAGGTTTCAAAACCCTAAACCCAAAGACCAAGACGCGTACAGTGCCATTTAATACAACATTTAATCGCCAGGTCATAAGTCTTGTCGATCACGTTCCATAACCGTGGCGGGAGGCCATCATGCTCTAATTCTTTTGGATCTAGTGGACAGTCAGCTAATGGATTGCCAATAAATTAAATGTACTAGAACTCTATAAATGAAATCAAATAGTTAGATTCTGTAACTTCGATCTCTCTACAATAATTTCAGTAAAAAAATTCCATCTACAGTTTTCATGGTAATAAAATAATCGTTTGTTATGTGGATATGCACAAGCTATGCCTTTTCAATAGTTCATACATACTATTATGATCTTATGATATATGCGTCGGTAGTAGTACATGAAACATTTGTTCACATGGTATGATTTGATTTGATGGAGTATATTTAGAAAGTAAATAATTTGGTTCAAATTAATTTGGTATGGAACCAGAAGAACCTTATCTGAATTGACACTACACTTTTAAATTTATATGCTTTAAAAGTAAAAGAAATTATAAGAGTAAAGAAGGTGATTAAATTAATATTTAATTCGTATAAAAAAGTCGAAGTTACATTTTATTCCAACTATATTATTTTAATAATTTAAATTTATATGATAATCAAGATATAATAAAATATTTAAGGTTTTATAAAGTGTAATTTATTTCAAGAATTAGTAAAAATAATTTAGATTTTTATTTATAATATTAAAAATTTATTTTCATACGATAAAAGTATTTATTTTTTTGTAATATTTGAAAATTATTTATTAGAAAGAATTATATATTATTTTTAATAATTATTATAAATAAGGTATAAATGTGATGAGCACTCTCATTTGTAAGGAATATTTTATTTTAAGTTTTGTTTTAGGTTTTTTTTTACCCATTATTTAATATAATGTATTATGATTTTTTTTTGTTAATTTATATTGTAAGATTATTTTTTTTGAGAATATAATTTTATGTGTTTTGTGTTAATTAATGTTTTAATTTTGGGTTGATCATAAAATAAGTTTCAATAAAATAATATTGATTGTTATGTATTTTTTTATACTATTTTAAGAATATTAAACTTATTTGACCATGTTCATTTCTAAAGCTAAATTAGTCAATGATTTGGCATAATTATATATAATTACTATTTACATTATTTCAATGATTTTACAATTTATCATAAAATATTATTGAAAAGTGTTTAAATAGCTTGGTCAAACCCATTAACTATATTGTATTTTGAATAGGAACAATCAATTTTATCTTTCAATTTGATGAGTTGGACTTAAGAAGGGCCTTATAAATAACAAGGAGCCACTGCCGTGGCGGTAGTCCCTGCCAGGGTCTGCAGGGACAATACAATACAAACGCTTAAAGCTGTGACAATGCAGTATGGAAGAGGTATCAGTCCTTGAATTAGCAGGTTTCCTGGTTATAGTGCAGTATGGAAGAGGTATCAGTCCTTGAATTAGGAGGTTTCCTGGTTATTATGAGTAGAAATTACAAGTTAGCTAACATCAACTAAATGTTCACATCTATATGTTGAAGTTCTGCTTTTCTAGACCCTTTGGGGCCAGAAAAAAGAAATATAATACCAGCACTGAAGTGGAGTAATTTAGGAAGATCTATCAACTAGGTATCACAAGAACCATTATGAACTTAAAGAAGCTTTATTTGAATGAAGATGCTAAACAGAAATGCACAAAATCATTTAGGAAGAGGGTTTGGAGATACAAAGTGATCGAATTCAGCCCTTATGCTCTGGATTTTGTGTGAAGCTTTATATTCAATGGCTTAGTTTGCTCTTTCACGGCGGGCTTTCTCAGAACCTGTAAATTTGACAAAATGCACTTTATAATATAATTCAACTTTATAATATAATTCAAATAAGATACTTTGGATGGCATTTTGAACTTTTGAAATAGGAATTCTAAACTGGCTTGCATAAATTTAAAACTTGCCTGTGGTTCATCAGTTGTTTTATAATATAATTCAAATAAGAGACTTTGGATGGCATTTTGAACTTTTGAAATAGGAATTCAGTCATTCCAAACTATCATCACCATGATACATAAACTGGCTTGCATAAATTTAAAACTTGCCTGTGGTTCATCAGTTATAATTCAAATAAGAGACTTTGGATGGCATTTTGAACTTTTGAAATGGGAATTCAGTCATTCCAAACTATCATCACCATGATACATAAACTGGCTTGCATAAATTTAAAACTTGCCCGTGGTTCATCAGTTGTAAGGGGCAACCTTCGTGCAATTGGTATTTTGGGCTTTACCTCCTCCACTTGCTGTTGTAGCTTTCTCATAAATTGTTGGTCTTTCACTTGGCCTCTTTTCTGCAAAAGAGAACATGTTCTGTTTCTCAAGGTATGCATAGACATTGGTTTATTGTGAAACATGTCACTGCCCAATGACTCCAGCAATAATTGTATAACCATGTCTAAGTATAGGTAGAGGTACAGTGTTGGACATATGGTCATATCAACCAGTAAGTGCATTATTTAAATTAATTGAAAGGGTAAAGAAAAGGATATTATCATAATTATGTTTCTATCTCTATTAGTGGTCTGAATAATGGGCAGGGAGAGACACTATTTCTGATAAACATATTCTATTCAATGCCTGCCATACTTAGAAACAAATAGGCACTTAAGACAAGATAAGCAATGAACTAGAGTATGCATTGCTTTGAGAATTTAACATTCACACAAATTCTGTATTTGGAGCCAGATACAGTCTCAAGTTTACAACCTACATTATCATGAAATTACTGGAATGTCCCTATATGTTGTCCTTCCCAATAGGATAATTATTTTCTTTATCCCATTATAAAGCCAACCATTATTTTGAATTTCAATTTTTTTTGTAGCTCGACAATTTCAAGAGCATTCTGTTCATAAGATATAATGAATCGTTGATTCTAAAATTGAAATGAACCATCACAGAATATTTTGATCTACGGAATTTTTTTTAAGTAACAATCTACATGGTCCAAAATGAGCGAGGAAAAGCCTATGGAAAATTGTTCAGATGCTGAGATGAGATGATATTCCAGTCTAGAAATGGATATTGCCTTAAGAATATATAATCTTCAGATGCTAACATGAGACGAAATTCCTGTCTTGCAATGGATTGCCTTCAGAATAAATAGAATAGACCTCAAGTAAAATCTTAAAGATCGTGTTTTCGATTAAAAAAAAAATAAAAAAAATTAAGATTCATAAACCACCAAAAAAATTTCAGAAAACACTGAACAGAGAAAAAAACAGATATGTGATCAGTAATTACCGGTAAAAAAATTGTCAGCTGGACTGTGGACTAGTGGTAGGTAATGAAGTGTTCAAAGCATATTGACCCAAGTTTGATACTCAGTCTCTTCTCTCTGGAATGATAATTTACTGCAGTTCCCAAATCGGTAAGCTCTGTACTGGTAGCAACAGGGGGCTTCTCGTTGAACTGTTTTTGTTTTAAAAAAAATAAACTTGAGAAAATTTTATTGCAAAACGCAGCTAATGTTGGCAAATCATTATGCATACAGAGAAACTGCCTCAATCTGAAAATGGGATATAGACATTTCAAATTCAAGCCTAAGCATATGAACTCTAAAATTGAATCTCACAATTATAAGAAATTAAAAAAGACTAGGAATTAGCCTTGTCAACGTAAATTTGAATTCACGATTTCTGGACGAAGATCACACTTACAAAGGGAAAATGTGTTTCTCCCCCTTCTACATCATTACTTAGATACATCAGCATTGTTGCAACTCTTTGGCTTCGTTTCAAGTTGAACTGCACAACCAAATATGTGTTCTCAGCATAAAATAAATTTCTAGAGTACAGTTGGAAAGAAATTTTAGTTTGAACATCTATAAGTAATCCAAAACTTCAAAACAAAGGCTACAGGGACATTGGCTAACTCATAAGGTCATACCTCATCTGAGAAATAATCATGATGAGATTTATAAAATTCACCTTCCTCATACGTGTGTTCATGTACTATCACTTAGATATCATCATGATGAGATTTATAAAATTCACCTTCCTCATACGTGTGTTCATGTACTATCACTTAGATATCCGGTTATGGAACTATATAATAATAAAACGGATTGCAAAGATGAGCTGTATATAACTAACAGAAATACAATCTGCAATGAGACAAAAATGGTTACATTAAAATTTAACTGCATACCGTAGAACCTGCATAAGTTGTCCATTTTCTATTGGTACTTGAGAATAAACTGAAATGCGCTTCTCAATTGCCTTTCAGATAACAAACAAAATGAAATAAAGTCAATCAATCATTTGTAATGTATAGAAATTGAGGACAATTTCATCTCTGCTTGGAGTAATTTATAAAACTTATGATCAAATTTGTACATTAGTACACTTTGTATTTCATCTTTTCTCTTTTGGGTGACTTTGTACAAATTGATCACTCACCTACTTTATTATAATCTATCAGACTTGGTCAAACATAATATTCTCTTGCAATTTTGCAAGCCTATATATATCCAATACAAATCACTATACAAGTTGTTTACAGTTCCAGCAATCTCTTCTCTCATGCTTGCATACTTGTCTCCTTGTTTGGTATCCTTGCATTGCTGTAACTGAGATCATATCACCTATAATGTTTTAGGCTTGCTCTCATCGCCTAACTAGCAATGACCACACTTGTTTACAGTTCCAGCAATCTCTTCTCTCATGCTTGCATACTTGTCTCCTTGTTTGGTATCCTTGCATTGCTCTAACTGAGATCATATCACCTATAATGTTTTAAGCTTGCTCTCATCGCCTAACTAGCAATGACCACACTTAAAAGCCTCCAGAAATGAAGTTTTGGCTAAGGATTATTGGTTTGCATTAACGTGTATTGTCTATTGGTATCTTTATTAATGTAGATGGCAGGGACGGAGCCCTTAACAGCTAAACAGTGTGTTGCATGCAAAGAATGTAACTTGGCTATTGCTTCATTGAGATGTTGCTGTGTCATATTTTTTTGGTCAAACTTTATCTTTTTCGTTGAACGACGTCTTAACAACCTTGAAATATTTTCCCTACAGCTAAAGTAATAAATGATTTTGGAGAAATATCTATAAAGCAAAACTGGGAAAGGAAGATCAAATACTGAATAGCTACAATGTCAAAAAGAGATTTATATGATGAATAACCAAGAGCAAATGCAACTATGACCTTATTCACATAGTGGATTAACTTGTCCATTTGGCTGAACCAAGAATCCGCATATAGATATTCAAAGTCATTTCCCATTGTCCACATAATATGATTTGTACGGGTAACGTTAGCCTGCACACAATCAGGCAAAGTCACGATATCCAATCAATGAAGTAAAACAAAATTTTTTATAAGAATGCGTTAA
>APFE030174954.1:11030-36619 GCA_000404065.3 Pinus taeda | reverse complement strand
TTGAATTTTTGTTTTTTTTTTTTTCAATATTTGAATTTGTGCATTTCTATATATTTTTAATATTTGATTTTTTTATTGTCATGTTTTTTTTTGCTTAAGCAAGAGTAGTTCCTTCTATTTCATTAAATCAAGAAAAATTTACAAAATTTACGTAAACCCTGAACTCCAAGAGGAGACCGGGAAACAAAGGGCCTGATGCCAAAGAAAAGCATATTTCCGCTGCCAACAGTAAAAACCTTCAAAACAAACTTTATGAAGAACCATTCCCCGCAAAATCCTGAGCTACGACAATTAACCAACCACAAAGCCCAAATGAAAAGACCGTCAAAACATGGGGCCCCACTAAAAAGGAACCAACAGATCTGACGGTTCGCATCACCCCACGAAAACGGATGGTGCTCCAAAATATCGCATCACCAAACCTGTGCGAAACATACCTCGCGATGGAGGGTGGTATCCACTTCCCGCGTTGGCCATGTGTTGGACGCTTAAAGGTGTCGCTCCCATTATGACTAAAACCACTTTTAATCAAAAGGTGGTGTGATCGCAAACAAAACCGCCAACCCAACCAAGACCACGGGCCCCACCAAGCTGCACGATGGATCCTGAGCGTTGATGAACTAGGCACCATCGGACGGCTGAGCAGAGAATAGCATGCCCGAGGTCATCAACCTTTAGGGCGCGGAGAAAGTGGATTTGGGATTGGGCCCTCCTCCACGTGGCATGCTTCCTGTGGCATCACTGCAAGAATTCAAAAACCACCTTTGACAGGAAAGCGATGCGATCGCTCTGAAACCACCTAGAGGTGGTTTTGACTTCAGTCACAGAAAAATAAAGATGACGCAAAAAATTCCAAGGTTGCTTTCTTCTATTCGGGAAGCTCTGACTCCCAACGCTGAGAAAAGTCCTTATCGTGGTCCACTTTACCTCATGCCTTGTCTTACCTTTCTTTGTGCACCTATTAATCCCACTTGGTGTAGCCCTCTGACCGCTGACCATTACTGATTGAGTTCAGTCATTTTGCCTCTATATACTTCTTTATCCTCCTCCGCCTGGTTGTGGCAAAGGTTTTTCAGGTTATTCTGCTCCATTGTATTCCACCTTCTTGAGATTGCGTTGTCTTTGCTACTGACACCTTGGTTGGCTAGAATGTCTGACAATTTGTTGGCCTTTCTCCGCACATGAATAAATCTGAGAGTACGAAGTTCCTGTAGATGCCCTTGAATTCTCTGAAGGACTCTAGTTAACCTCCAGTGTTTTGTGACCTTTTCCGACCTTGTTCCGTTACTGATTCTCTTGGCAGCATTTATGACTAACTTAGAATCCGCTTCTATTATGACGTTTTGGCAATTACTATGTATCAAAAATTCTAAGCTTTGTTCCAAAGCCATTAGTTCTACCATGTTGTTAGTGGCTTTTCCCAAGTGACCATGGAAGAGGGAGATAATGCTACCTATGTCATCCCTAAGAACTCCTCCAAAGCCAGCATCCCCCGGGTTGCCTTTGGAAGCTCCATCAATGTTGTACTTTAAAAAACCTTCAGGGGGGGGATGTCAGAAATCCTCCACCTTTTCTCTCATGCTTACTTTCCTGTCTAGACCTTGAGGAATAAGCCCTTGCATGTTTAACATCTAGAGGATTCCCAACTCTGCCACAGAGGGAGGATTTTTGGGGAGATTCCTAACCATGGTGCTCATTGTCTCCTTTAGTTGTTTTATGATTAGCTCCACCAGTCTAAGAGAGGCAGACTTTACCTCTTTGAATATTCTTTTGTTCCTTTCCTTCCACACATTCCAAATAATGAAAGAGGGCAGAAGATTCCAGGCAGAGTTGAGAATTTCATTATCTGAGAAATTATTTCTCCAGTTGTTTAGAGTGTTGGCAATACTTGCTTTGTCTCTGTTAGACTGATTGAAGATGTTAGTAAAAAATTCCCATATCCTGTCGGTGAAACTACAGCTATTGAGAAGGTGCTCAATAGTCTCATCTTGGGTCTCACAGAGTTGACACCTGGAGGGTCCCAACATGCCCCTTTTTCTAAGGTTGTCCCAGGTTAAATTTTTCCTGTGATGAACTAACCACATAAAAAGTTTGATTTTCATCCAACCTTTGTGCTTCCAAAGCTTCTGCCAATTTTTATTAGGAGTTTGGGGTTCCAGATCAATGAGCAAACCTTTAGCTTCCTTGATATTAAAGTTGCCCTCTTTGTTGTTACCCCATCTCAGCTGGCCCTGCCCTTTCGTGACTAAAATTATTCTCTGATCCAACAGTTTCTTAAGGGACTCTGCTTTCCTTTGAGGGTCCTATCCCCTTTGTCCTCTATTTTTTCCAGATTCTCCATTTTCCAACATTCTGTGGATTCTCCCAAAAGTCTTTCACATTTACTAATCCTTGATTGTCAGTCTCATGCTTGAGGCCTAAAAATTCTTCCTTCAGTAGATTAGGTTCTTGTTGCCATTTGTCCTCCTAGAAAAGTGCTAGATCGCCCTCTCTAATTTCCCAGAAACTATATTTTTGAACTACTTCTCTATTCTCCCAAGCCTTGTTCCATATGGGAGAGCCTTTCATTGTTCCAGTCATACGTATGATTTCAGAATCCGGCCAGGCATTGGCATATTTTTCCTTCCAGATACTTGCCTATTGAGCTTTAGGATCCTTAACCCACCTCCACCAAAGCTTGGCTCCAAGAGCCTTGGTGAGAATCTCAGGATTGTCCAAACCCAGGCCACCTTGGTTCTTAGGTTTGCAGATCTTTTCCCATGAGACATAAGCCCATTTTTTCCTTGTTTACTCTTTGTCCCAAAGAAAATCTCGTTGAATATTCCAGAATTGTTGTAAGACTCCTATTGGAGCTGGGAGGGATGATAGCATAAAGATTGGGATAGCTTGAAGAATTGCTTTAGTCAGAACCAATCTACCAGCTAAATTTAAAGCTCTATTTGTCCATTTCCTGACTTTGTCTTGCATTTTTGTTACTAGAGGATCCCATATACTTTTGTGTCGGGGTTTAGCAGTAAGAGGAACTCCCAAATACTTAGAGGGAAGGGATTCTCTTTGAAAGCCTAAAATTCTGGAAACATTTCTCTAGATGGCAATGTGAGTGTTAAAGAAAAATACTTTTGATTTGGAAAGGTTTACTTCCATTCCTTGGCCTTCGCGAAGTCATTCAAAATTTGTTTGTATACAAGTGCTTCTTTAACAGTGGGAATGCCCTGTAACATGGTATCATCTACAAACTGTTGATGAGTCAAGACTTGCCCATTCTACGAAAGTTGGAGTCCTTGAATTTTTCCCATTTCTCTTGCATGCTTGATGGACCGCCCTAGCCCTTTCATCATGAGGATGAAGAGAAAATGAGAAAGCGGATTTCCCTGTCTAAGACCTCTGGAAGGGATAAAAAGTTCAAAAGGAGAGCCATTCACTAAAATTGAAAAGTTGGAGATAGTCACAAGGGCCATGACCCATCTGACCCAATCATGATCGAAACCAAACGATGTGAGCACTTTTTTGATGTACATCCAATTTACTTTATCATATGCTTTGGCTATGTCCAGTTGCATGATCATTCCCGCTCTCTTGTTGCAAGTTAATGAGTGAATCACCTCGTGAGCTTGAATTATGTTGTCCAGAATTTGTCTTCCTTCTACGTACCCTGTTTGTTCCCCAGAGATGAGTGTGGGCAACAGGGGTTTAAGTCTGTTGGCCACAACCTTGGAAATTATCTCGTAGACAACATTGCATAAGGCGACGGGCCTGTATCTCTCTGGAGTTTGAGCATTATCCTATTTTGGAATGAGCGCAATAAAGGAGGTATTTAGAGCTTTCAAAATGGTCTTGTTCCGCCTAGAGTCTTCGAAAATCTTGACGATATCCTTTTTAACAATATTCTAACAGTCTTTGAAGAAATCCACATTTAATCCATCTGGACCTGGTGCCTTGCCATTTTGCATTTCCTTGAGGACCTCACTAATCTCCTATTCCATCACAGGTCTGTTGAGATTACAATTATCCTCTCTGGATACCAGTTTAGGAATATGTTTAATTAAGTTCTTAATGAATGGTTCTCTTTCTGAGAAGTTTTCCCTGGCAATGTCTCGAAAATGTTTTACTAACACTGCATCTATCTCCTCATGGGTTTGAAGAATTCGGCCATTCTCGTCCTTGATCGAAGAGATTCTGTTGTGAGCTCTGTTTGGAATGGTAGATTTGTGGAAAAATTTAGTATTTCGATCTCCTTTTAGCCATTGAACCCTGAATTTTTGTTTCCAAAAAATTTCTTCTTGTTTACACAACATTTCCCATTCTTGGTGATATTGCTCTGCTTGATCATTTTTGTCTTTATCAAAACCATTCTTGATCAGAACTTGGTTGAGCTCTAGGATTTTGTTTTCCACTATTTTTTTACTTGTGAAAATATTGCCAAATTCCTTATGGTTCCATTCCTTTAGCTTCTGCTTGATGTGCTTTAATCTCTTATGTAGAATGAACATGGATGAGCCCTGAATCTGCAGGTTTTCAGCCCACCATTTTCCAATGTTGCTGATGAAATCTGGGTGTGAAAGCCAAATATTTTCAAACCTAAACGGTTTGTTTCTTGGGGTGCCAATGCCCTTGATCTCCATTTGAATCGGCCAATGATCTGAGCCTCCATAAGGAAGAATATCAGCCATTATTTCCTTGTCTAGAAGCATGAGCTCTTTAGAGATCATGAATCTGTCCAGCTTGGAAGCTACCTGGGAATCCCCTCCTCTTTTATTGTTCCAAGTGCAAAGACCATTATTAGTTTCCTAGTTTCATGTTTTCTGAAAAACATTGGAAAGCTGAGGAATCTTTATTTAGTGCTCTTGTGCCCCCTTTTTTCTCCGAGAGAGATCTAATCATGTTGAAATCTCCTCCTATAATCCACGGTAGCCTTGCAAATCTGTTTCGAAGTTCCACTAAGGATTCAATAAACTTGATTTTGTCATCTAACCTTTGAGGGCCATAAACGTTTGTTACAAGATAGGTGTCTGTGTCTCCTACTGGCTGTATAACCAATGATAAATAATTCTTAGATGCCTCCGCATCAATGATACCTATTTTTTTGGGATTCCAAAAGATGAGGATACCCTGTGTAGTATTTTTTGCTTTGACTTCTATAAACTCATATTTGTTGAGCCACTTGCTATGAATTTCTCTTATCTTTTGAACATAGCATTTCATTTCTTGGACAAAAATTATATCCATAGCTACCTGTTTCATTCTATTATTCAACATTCTCTGTTTTCTTTTGCTTCCTAGACCTCTGATGTTCCAAGTTGTAAACTTCATAATTACTGATTGGAAAAGGAGTAACTGGTTAGGTATTTCATCTTACCTGAGTCTATCATGAGCTTTCCACGTTCCATTAATAGCTCATTTTGCTTTTTTCTGCCCCTTTTTTCCCGGGTTTCTTGGAGCCAATACTGGAGTTGGTTTTACCACTTTCAATCCCTGCTTGCCTTGTTTTTCCATGGTGTTATCTTCTTCCAAGCCTTTTGTCTGAGTTTTCCATAAGAATAACTACTTAATATCATTGCATTATTCTTGTGGTAGATATTCTACTCCACTTGTTGTTCCCTTACTCAAGAACCCTTCTAGATGTAGGTTTTCTCTATCAAGAATCTCTTGGAACTCATTGTCTTCCATTTCCATCTCACTCTGGGTCATTTCCTGATCCATATCCATCTCTACCTCACTCATCATGATCCCTTTTTTTTTTTTTCCTTTGCCTTTTCCTGATCTTGTTCTTCTTCCTTTTCCTTCTTATCATCTCCATCCTTCATAAATTGATTTTCGACTGCTGCATATTCCTCCTCTTCCAGAACATGGAACTGATTTGGCCTCCCTTTTTGGTCTCCACTTTGGTGATATTTTGGCCCTTTTTTTCCATTTTTACCCTTGTGAGCTACTTTATGAAAGCCATCTGTCTCTTTCATTGTGTTAGGTTTACTTTTGTTCTCAGCCTTACTGATAGGACAGTCTCGAAGAAGATGCCCGTGTTCATGACATTTTCTACATCTAAAAGGAATGTGCTCGTAGTCAACCATTTGCACCCATTCCTCATCATATACCTCTAATATGACCTCATCCGGAAGTGCTCTAGATAGGTCCATCTTTACGCAAATCCTGGCAAAGGAGGTATATATTCCCCTTCTTGTGGGTTCAGAAGTTTTAACATACCTTCCTAATTTATTTCCTATGGCTGTTAGTGATTCTATTTGCCAATAATCCAGAGGTAGCGAATAGAGTCTTACCCATACCGGGACTGAGGTAAAGGTTTCCCGCTCCAGCATGAATTTCATCATCCATGGTCGCATGTAGAGCCCTGCTGCTGCATAGAAGTAGGGCTCTCCTTCAAACACTCTGTCTTTGTCCTCAATGTTCGCAAACACCACGGTAAAAAAACCCTTGGATCCTAGATGAAGATCAATGCCTCCTTTGGGCTTCTAGTGGTATCTGATCCACATTTGTAAAGCCTTTTCGGTGGGCCATAGTCCCATGAATTTGCATATTATTGCATAAGTCTGCATGTGCTCCTTATGGGCCTACAGCTCAGGGTTATTTAAGATTACTCAGGGAGTGACTTCAGTTTTGGGCATGCACAGGCCTTGTTGTTTCCGGTCTTTTGTTCCCTGTTTTTTGTCATTTTCGTCTTTATCCTTTGTGCCATCCTTCTCCTTCTCCTTGTTGCTTTCTGTTTCCTTTTCCCCACTTTTTCCCCCTTCCATCGTGCTACCTCTACCTAAAACTGGAGATGCCTTGCTCTTGTTAGTCACTGCCTCGCGGTAGGAGGGAGTGGAGCTCCCTCCTTTGCCCCCATCCATGGAGAAAAGCTTGTGCAGAAACCCCCAACCCTAGTTCGCCGCTCCTCCGCTCTTCCTCTTCCCCGACATCATTGGGTCATACATTTTTCGTCTGGATTTTTTTTGTCATGTTATTTATATTTTATTACTTTTATTTTTTAATTTTTTTTTCAATATTTGAATTTTTGTTTTCTTTTGTCGATGCTTGTCTAGCAACCCGATCCTATTATGTGCAATTTGATAGTTGATTTTAAATTTTTCGTTATAACGAATCGAATCTGCCCCATAATGTGTTAATTTCATGGTTGGACTTTAAGTTTTCATTACAATGGGTTGAGCTCACCTACACTGCGTGTCAATTTGATAGTTGATTTTTAATTTTTTTTTTTCGCAATGTATCAAGTTGTCTTAGGCTAAGATTTCAAAATCTCTATACATTTAGCATTTAAAAAAAATTACTCTTGGTATAATAACTCTTTCTTTTTTTTGCTCAGGCAAGAATCAGAACTTCTATTCAACTTAATCAACAAAGAGGGTACATAATATACATGATGGCGTATGCCACATGTGCACTCACATTACAATCCACAAAGCTTAAGAGTGGCTCCCTTGGAGATATGGATAAAACAAGTACTGCAAATTTGAGTCGTCGATCCACGTCTGTGGAAATCAACGGATTTGAGGGATATCGGTCGACCTATATGCACCAGGATTACCCGCCCGGAGTGAGCATTATTCACATTATACCTGGAGCCATGTGTCACTTGGTCAATGGCTTTACCGAAAATCCGCTCGTGGTTGAGCTGACGCCCGATTACGCGGGAAACTATGGCAAAACCATCACAGTCCCACCACCAACCAGCCCGATCAACCTCAACCCTCGATCTATTACCACCAGATTCGACGGCGGTGATGGATATCGGCTAGACTAAATGCACGATAATTACTCGCCCGATGAAGGCATTATTCCTTATTTTTCTGGAGCCATGTGTTGCATGAACAATGGCATCAGAGGCAATTCCAAAAATCCACTTATGATAATGGGGACGCCCGATAACCCGGTCAACTGTAGTAAAACCGCCACGGTCCCACCGCCAACAAGCACGACCATCCTTAACCCTAGATCTGCTTCCACCAGATTTGACGGCTAAAAAGGATATTGGGTTGAAGAGATGCGCGGGAGATACCCGTCCAATGAAGGCGATATTCTCAACCTGCCGAGAGCCACGTGTAACTCCTTTTGTGGCATCGGTCTGGTGAAACCACTTCCGGTACCATTGGGCTTTTGATAACTCTGGTAATGGCTGAAAAACCACCTTTTTCTGAGGAGAAGCTCTAGAGCCACTTTCTAGTTTTACGCTCTTCCTACTCTGCCTTCCATTCCTTTAAAAGGCCCAGAACTTAGCATGTCTGAAATTTGAGCCCTTAACTTTCGTCATCTGAGATTTCTGCTAGCTGATTCCCCTTGGAGTTTTGGTAGTGCTCCCTGTCTTCATGTGCAAGAGTGTTGCAGTCCTCGTGAAGTTGTCCAGTCTGAACAGAATCCCATAAGAGGCACTTGTTTTCTCTTGTCTAGATCACTCCTTCATTGGCTAGCTTGTTCGCCACTCTATTGGCTTCTCTGTGCACATGAACAAAGCTCATAGTTCTAAGTGTTTTGAGGTGAGATTGAACTTTATGAAACACCTGTGAAAGTCTCCAGTGCCTTGAAACTTTATCTGGTGTTGAGCCAGTGCTTATTCTTTTAACTAAATTAATCATTAATTCCAAGTCCGCCTCTATAATTGTATTGTGTAGATTGTAGTCTGTCAGGATTTCTAAGCCTTGCTCAATGGCCACGAGTTTTGCCATATTGTTGGTGGCCCTCCCCAAATGACTATGAAAAATAACTTGGATATTTTCCTCTACATCTCTTATGGCTCCTCCATAACCAACATCCCTTGGGTTCCCTTTTGAAGCTCCATCAATGTTTAGTTTCAGGAAGCCATGAGGGGGAGGTTGCCAGGAGGCTTTGCTATCTATTTTGTGCCTTGCTTTCTTGTCGATATTTGCTGTACCATAAGACTGAAGACTCAACTGTTCAAGGATGAGGATGTCTCTTTTAACAAGGGGTTTCCCAGGAGGTTGCTTCATAAAGACTTTAACTGTTTCTCTGAGCTGATTTAGAGTCTGAGCCACAATTCCTTGAGTTGAGATTGATTTATTTTTGAAGATCTTGTTGTTGCATTCTTTCCACACATCCCAGATCAAGAAGCATGGGATCAGTGTCCAAGCTACATTGACTATTTCATTTTCCGAGAAATCTTTCCTCCAATTATTTAAAGTTTCCGTAATGTCGTTTTCCTTTCTGCCTGTTTGGTTGAAGGTAGAGGCTACCCAGTTCCAAATGGAGGAGGTGAACTCGCACATGCTGAGAAGGTGATCCATGGTCTCCTCCTGTAGACCACATAAATGGCACTTAGAAGGCCTTGCAAAACCTCTTTTTCTAAGATTTTTCTAGGTCAGAAACTTTTTATGTTGAACTAGCCATATGAACATTTTGATTTTCATCCAGTGAGGATTGCTCCAAATGTTTTTCCAAGTCTTGTCAGATTTGAATAGTCAAATCCTGTGATTATTCTTTTGGCTTCTTTGAGGTTGAAATTACCTTCGTTATTTCTTCCCCATCTAAGAAGATCATCCGAAGTTGATGTTAAAATTTGTCTCTTTTCCAAGATCTCTTTAAGAATTTTAGCTTGGGTTTTCAAAGGGGTCTCTGCACTGTAATTTGGTACCTTCCAGAATCTCCATTTCCCTTCCCCTCTTGACTGGTCCCAAAAGTCACTTACCCTTTTGAGACCTTTATTAAGGGTGTCATTTTTGATGATGTCTAAACTATCTCCGCATAGATTATATTCCTGCTGCCAGTTATCCTCCCAGAACCAGGCTAGATTACCATTTCTAATCTCCCAAAAGCTGTGATTCCGAACTAAAGTTTTGTTCTCCCACACCTTGTTCCAAATATGAGAACCCCTGATGTGCCCTGACATTCAAATGTGGTCCTTTTCCTACCAATTTGTTGCATACTTTTGTTTCCATAACTTTGTCCATGGATTGTTGGACTCCTTTAGCCATCTCCACCAAAGTTTTGCCGCAAGACCTTGCTTAGGGTGACCGGGTCGTGGAGACCTAAACCACCATGGGTTTTGAGTTTCTAGAGTTTTTCCCACACTACCAGGGCCCATTTCTTTTTCTCTTCCCCTTTACCCCAAAGGAAGTTTCTTTGTATGTTCCCGATCTGCTGTAAAACTCCTTTAGGGACTGGAATGGTAGAGAACATGTAAATTGGAATGGTTTGTAGGACAACCTTTGTAAGAACTAGTCTTCTTGCTAAATTCAAGGATCTATTAGTCCAGTTGTTGACTTTGTCCTTTAGCTTATTTGTAACTGCCTCCCATACTTCCTTACTCAGTGGTTTGTCAGTGAGAGGCAAACCCAAATATTTAGAGGGAAGATTCTCTTGTTGAAAACCAAGAATTCTGGAGAGATGTCTCTGGATTGAAATGTTTGTATTGAAAAAGAAAACTTTGGATTTTGTAAGGCTTACCTCTATGCCAGCAGCATGAGCAAAGTCATTCAGGATTTGTTTGAAGGTTTTGGCTTCCTTGACAGTGGGTATGCCTTGTAGCATAGTGTCATCCACAAATTGTTGATGTGTCAATGCTTCCCCATTCTGAGTCAGTTTTAGCCCCTTGATTCTTCCTTCCTTCTTGGCTGCATTGATCATTCTGCCTAATCCTTCCATCATGAGAATGAAGAGGAATGGAGAGAGAGGATTGCCTTGCCTAAAGCCTCTTGAAGGCCTGAAAGTGCTGGATGGTGAGCCATTGAGAAGGATACAACAACTTGTTGTGGTGACCAGTGACATGACTCACTTTATCCAGTTGAAGACAAAGCCATAAGATTTAAGGATTTCCTTTATATATTTCCAACTTAGTTTATCATAGGCCTTCACTATGTCCAACTGTATTACCATTCCTGCTTGCTTATTGGTCTTGAGGGAATTGACCACTTCATGCACTTGGATGATTTTGTTGAGGATTTTTCTACCTTCCACATATCCAGTTTTCTCCTCTGAAACTAGCAATGGGAGTAGAGGTTTGAGTCTGTTAGCAATAACTTTGGAAATGATTTTGTACACCACATTGTAAAGAGCTATTGGTCTAAATCTCTCTGGTGTCGTGGCCTTTTCTTGTTTAGGGATTAAAGCTATGAAAGATTCAATAATCACTTTGAGAACTTTTCTTGATTTTCTCGAGTACTCTACCACATTAAGAATGTCGTTTTTGATTATCTCCCAGCATGTTTTGAAGAAGTCTACATTGAAACCATTCGGGCCTGGAGCTTTCCCATTGTGCATCTCTTTGATCACTTTGTTGACCTCTTCCTCCATAACTGGCCTATTGAGGTTATAGTTGTCTTCCCTAGTCACCAATTTGGGAATATTCTTAGTGAAGTTCTTAATGGATTGAGATCTGTCTGCCAAGGTTTCCACTGCTATGCTTTTGAAGTGTTGAACCAACACCGATTCCATTTCCTTGTGAGTATTCAACTCCTTCCCTTGTGGATCCAAGAGTTTTGTGATTCTATTATGAGCCCTGTGTTTCATAGTAGATTTATGGAAGAAACTAGTATTTCTCTCCCCTTCTTTAATCCACTTTACTCTAGATTTATGTTTCCAGAAGATCTCCTCCTGTTGACATCTATTGTCCCATTCTTGCTATAGAGAGTCTGCTAGTACCTTCCTTTCCCCTGTGAATCCTTCCTTGATGAGAATTTGATTAGTTTCTTGTAATTTACTTTCCACTTCTCTTTTGGCTTCGAAAATGTTGCCAAACTCATTTCTATTCCATTCTTTGAGCCTTTGTTTGATATGTTTGAGTCGCTGATGCAAGATGAACATTTTTGTGCCCTAAGTGGGCATGTCTTCCACCCACCACTTTCTAATATTATTGGAGAAGTTTGGATGAGTGAGCCATGCATTTTCGAACCTGAAAATTATGTTTCTTGGGGTTCCAATAAAAGAAGCTTCCAACTCTACATGCCAGTGATCCAAACCATCGAAAGGAAGAATCCAGGCTGTCATGGAGTGACTCGAGAGAAGGAGGTCCTCCGAAACTATGAAGCAATCTAATTTCGATGCAACTTGGGCAGTTCCCCCTCTCCTGTTATTCCAAGTGAAGATGCCATTTATTGTCTCCATGCTTGCCAGTCTCATGTTGTCTAAGAAGTTCTAGAATGTGAGTGAGTCTCGTCCCAACATTTTGCTTCACCCTTTTTTTTTCCGAAAGTGATATGATCATATTGAAGTCCCCCCCCCACCAAAAAAAAAAAAAAAATCCAAGGGATGATTGGGTGTCTTTCTCATAGTTCCTCTAGTGAGGTGAGGAGTTTTAGTTTATCTTCAAGCAGCTGAGGACCATAGACATTTGTGGTCAAGTAACAATATTTGTCCCCCAGAGGTTGTATTACAATAGAGAAGTGATTTATCAATGTTTCTGCATCTGTGATCTCAAATTTTTGAGGATTCCAAAGGGTAAGAATTCCCCTCGTTGTGTTGTTAGCTTTGACCTCCAAGTACTCATAATTATTGAGCCATTTGCAATGAAGGTCCCTGATCTTTTCTACTGAGCATTTGGTTTCCTGTATGAAAACCATGTTTGGTTTTTCTTCTTTTATTCTATTATTGAGATTTCTTTGCATTCTTTTGTTGCCTAGCCCCCTAATGTTCCAGGTTGTGAACTTCATAATGAAGTTTTTGTAAAAGAGTAACTGGTAAGATCTTTCATCTTACTTGAATTAATTAGGAGTTTCCCACATTCTGATTGGAGATCATTCTGTCTTCTTCTTCCTCTTTTCTTGCCTGGATTTTTGGTGGAGCATCCTGGTGTAATCTCCATCTATTTGATCACTTTATTCTCTTGGCTATCATAGTTTTGTTTGACTCCCGCAGCCTTTGTTTTGGATCTTCTGAGGTAGAGCTGTTGTACTCTGTCAAACTTCTTTTGTGGCAGAGAGTCAATCCCTTTGTTTGTTCCCTATTCTAGAAACTGCTCTAGTTCTAGGTTCTCCCTCTCAAGGATCTCCTGTAGGTCTTGGTCCTCTGGTCCTCCTTCACTTGGGGTCATGTCCTGGTCTTCTCCAAGTCCTGTATTGTTTAGTGGGTCCTCCTTCCTTTCTTTGTCTTCCTGTATGATGTCCATGTTATCCTCTCTTTCCCTTTCTATTGTGGTGTTCCCCGTATCCTTACTCTTTTCATTTTCTTCCCCCTCCTCTTCTAGAATCTCCAAATTGTTGTGACTTGGTAGGTTGTTCTCACTGTGTTTCTTTTGGTGCTTTTTTCCTCCTCCTTTCCCCTTACCGGCCACTTTGGTGTTACCTTTAGGGTCTTTACCAATGTTGCCTTTCAGATTGTTCTCTCTTTTGTTGAGTGGGCATTCTCTGAAGAGATGCCCATGTTCATGACATTTGCGGCATCTAAATGGGATGTGTTCATAGTTGACTGCCTAAACCCATTCCCCATCATATACTTCTAGGATGACCTCATCCGGGAGTGCTCCTGATAAGTCCATTTCTACACATATGCGAGCGAAGGATGTGTATTTACCCCACAGAGTTGCCTCTGATATCTTTATAAAATTTCCTAGTTTATTACCTATAGCTTTTAAGGATTCCGACAGTCCGTAATCTAAAGGTAAGGAATATAGTCTAATCCATACCGGAACCGATGTGAATGTTTCTCGCTCCGGTACAAAGTTCATCATCCAAGGTCACATGTAGAGACCTGCGGAAGTAGAGAAGTAAGGTCCTCCTTCGAATATTCTATCTTTATCCTCCAGGTTCTTGAAAACCACGGTGAAGAAACCCTTGGATCCCAGAGGTATATTTATATCTCCTTTCGGTTTCCAGGTGCTTCTTATCCAAGTGTATAGTGCTTTCTTCGTGGGCCAAATGCCCATGAACTTGCATATAACTGCATAGGTTGCCATGTGATCTCTGTGCTCTTGCAGAGCCAGATCATTTAGGACCACCCGTGGTTTAATATTAGACTTGGGCTTGCAGGGTCCCATTGTAGTTCTGCTCTCTGACCTCAGAACTCTATCTCCTGCTTTCGCTTCTTCTCTAACCTCCTTGTGGGTCCCTTTCTCCTCTTGGGGTCCACCGCCTTCCGACACTTCTGTCTAAGTGGTTTTTGTCTCTTTCTCCATGGAATTTTTATGTTTGTTCCGACTTGTCCCTCTACCTTTGTTTGAGACCACGTTACTGTAGGAGGGAGTTCCACTCCCTCCTCCTTGTCCCTCCATGGTTACTAGTTTGCTTCTGTCGCCCCCTGTTTCAAACCCTAGCTTTCTCTGCTCACCATCCCTCGTTGATATTTCCTTCTATTAAAATCTTGGTATAATAGCTCTTTCATTTCGGTGTTTTTTTTTAAAATTTTTTTAGTCATAAATTTTTTCCATAATGTCATGCTTAAAATATTTTGAAAATTTACAATTGGTTTGTAATCATAATCTTTAGTTTTAATTCCATGGTTGAAAAATTGTCAAGATTTTTAATGTTTTTCTTAGTCGTGATACTTTATCTTTAATGTTATGGCTGAAAACAATTATAAATATTTTTTCTTAGCACCATGCTTGAGAATTGTTGGAATTTTAAGGTTTTTCAAATAAGTGATATTTTAAATTTAATGTCATGCTTAAAAATTGTTGGAATTTTAAGGGTTTTGAAAGACGTGGTATTTTATCGTTAATGTCATGCTTGAAAATCATTGGAAATTTAAAGTTTTTCAGAGCCATGATATTTTGTTTTTAATGTCATTAATAAAAAGTGTTGAAAATGTACCCAAAAAAAAAAAAAAAATAAAAAATAAAATAAAAAATAAAATAAAATAAAATAAATAAAAAAATAAAATAAAATATATATAAATAAATAATAATAAATAAAATAAAATATATATATTATATATATTAATATATATATAATATATATATAATATATATATATATATATATATATATATCTATAAATATATATATATATAATATATATATATATAATTCCAGCATCAACGCTTTTCGATTTCAAGGTGTTTTTTGAACCAAACAAAATGGCTTTTATTGTTTTTTATTGTTATTTTTAAAAAATATTGAAATTTTACTCTAAAAATGAACCAAAAAATAGAAAACTTTATTCTGGCATCAACACTTTCAATTTCAATGTGTCATTTCATGTTTTTTTTAGGGATTTTTTTGGCTTGAGTACCCGTGTTAGTTCCTGTTTGATCGATAACTATGTTTGGGGTAATAATTTCCCCAAATCCCCTTCGAAATTCCACACAACACCTCAAGCACCAATTGGAATGTACCAAATAATAGACCACAATTTGATCAAGACACCATAAGAGGGTGCCCATGGGTTATGTTACAGAAGCTCGCCCGATCACGGGGGCGCCATAGAGAAATTCAGAAGATATGCATGAACAGAGGACGAATGACTCATTCCCACAAATAGAAAGCACCTCCAACATCATCCAAAGAACATCAATTTGACTTATCCCCCCTCCAAAATGTATCATCATGGCATCGCTCGGAGTCGAGCGTCCCAAACTGCAATCACTAGAGTATCATAACAATTTTCATCGAATTTCGTAGACTGCCCATTTCCCAATGACCTTCATTTAAATGCACATGAGTATGGCTAGTTGGGTTCACATGGATCGACTATGGCATACTCTGCCACACATACCTCATGCATCTCATGTGCATGGGAAATATGGGGGAGGTCAAGCTCAACCTCCATTATCCTCTATTTTGCCAGCCCCATTGGGGTCTTTTCATGGTATAATGTTATATAAATTTATTTATTTATTATTGTATGCAAGAGATGTTGTAATGCCTTGTAAACATTTTGAATTTATCAAAATACATAAAAATAAAAATAAATAAAAATATTAATGTAATGTAATGTAAACATTTTAATTCAGTCAAAATAAAATAAAAATAACCCTATGTTGAAATAAAAATTCTATGTTATTATTTTCATTATTATTTTTTGTTGAGTAGTTAAGGTAAACTTGACTTGGTCAGGTTATATTGGTTTTTTTAGCTCCATTTATGAGAACCCATGGTATTCATGTGGAATATAGCT
This sequence comes from Pinus taeda, assembly GCA_000404065.3. Classification (NCBI taxonomy): domain Eukaryota; kingdom Viridiplantae; phylum Streptophyta; class Pinopsida; order Pinales; family Pinaceae; genus Pinus; species Pinus taeda. Next base: position 20,609 of record APFE030174954.1, on the reverse strand, counting down.
TCTTTAAAGGGGGGAATTAAACTAGTCTAGATCTATCTCAACTTTGGATCTATCAAGCGCCTAACTCTTGGCGCTTGGTAGATCCAGAGTTAAGATAGATCTATGTTGGTTATTTTATTAATGTTAATGAAATCATTTTTAAAATAAATATTAATTTGAAAAAATATAAAAGAATTTAATTTAATTTAACTTCTTTTATTGCTATTTTAGTTTCATAAAATTTCAATTTCAAAATATTATAAAATTTAAATTTGAAATTAAATTTTGATTGGAATTAAATACCATAATACAAATAAATTTACATATTTTTGTAAAGGCTAATTTACATTACCATCTAACGCAAAGATGATATCGGTTGGAGTTGAAGTTAAAGACCAAGAACCTTTGCTTCTTGAAAAACCAAAATAACATTTCAAATTATTCTCTCCTCGCTGATATGCTCTCGCTAGTGTAAATGGAGAGCACATTTGGGTGCAAAAGACAATTACTGAATATTGCAATCATATCCATTCTATGTATTTAATGGGACACCACTTGGATAGTTTAATATATGTAGAACTTTCATCTATCATTTGTACATTTAGACGGTGTAAGGGAAAATTTCACACTTACTTCAGTTTTGTTTTTCAGGGCGAAAAAAGCATAATTGTATTATATACGATATATAATGAGACAGATCAGTACATTGACATGTAGTTCTACATATGGCCAATTTATAGGTCTGTACCAAAAGTATCTAGATGAGATGGGAAGCATAATCCCAACAGAAAGATAAGATTTTCAAGGAAAAAAGACAATCCAAAGCGCTGCCAGCAAGATGCAGAATAGAAAATTTTATATTGCTCATAGAGAGGACAATAGGAGAATTTAGATTTTCAGAGGGGAAGAAGCACTATATAGAAGATTCAAATTATACTTCGACCATACATAAATAAAAATTCGGAAGGGCAAGGAGGCAAAGAAGGGAACAAAAGACAGTGCATACTTGAGATTCAGCAAAATTTTGAAGTTAAGAACCTGGAAGGGAAAATTCCTGGATAGAGAAAATTTCCCCTTCAGACTTTACCTTCATATACCAAAAACCTGGTTCCGATAGAAGACCCTCCTTTGATAAAATGTCTGCTTGCCGGTTCTGTGCCCTGTTGATATGGTGAATGGTGCATCCTTCCATCCTTCTCCAAAAAACCATGATTCTGTCCATCCAGCGTACAAGGTGAGGCTTGTAGATAATATTTTTTCCTGATGCATAATCCACCATGACTTTGGAATCTCCAAAGATTGAGACCGCATGTATGTTGAGGAAAAAACAAAAATTTATAAAGGCCTGCAAGAGCCATCACCTTAGCTTTGCTATTCGATCCCATTACTTTAGTTTTGTTTATTATATATAATCTTTATAGTTATAAATTTAGAGGATTTATGTCAATTGTGAAATTTCTTATACCAATTTTATGAATCTTCGTATTGCCAACAATAAATGCTTCAGTATATTTAATAAATTTTTAAAAATCTAGTCTATAATTATTTTCAATAACTTCAAAATATAGTAATAAATTGAAAATATAAAAAAAAAACAGATACAATCAACTCTTACATATTCTAACTCTTATGTTTTCGAGACTAAACATCCAATCCTTGTTGAAAAATGGTCTTGTAAAAAATGTTAGAACCACCATGAAATTTGCATATCATGAACCACCTCTCTTAAACAAAAAAGTCTTCTTTTAAAAAAACCATAAATGTGAATAGAGAATATTGTTTATTTTTTTCATATGTTATCATCAAACTTATGCAAAACCAACTACTTGAATGACAACTTTTCCATAATGAGATCCATAGACCTTTCCTACCTACAGTCAAAAAATCGATATTGTTTACATGACACATGGTTGTTTTCCGGTGGAATTTTATGCCTTTAAATAGGCTACATTACATAAGAATACCATGGGAAAAACCATGGGTTGCCACAACCTGGAGACAAAAATCACAAATGGTAAATTGACTAATTTACCTCAACTTTATTTTAATTATTAATTTCAATTTTTATTTTATTTTATTTTTAATTTTTATATTTTAATTTTTTTTTATTTTTTTTTTTATTTTATATTTTTATTTTTATTTTTATTTTTTTTTAATTTTTAATTTTATTTTTTTTTATTTTATTTTATTTTTTTATTTTTATGTAATTTGACCTAGTCAAAATGTTTAACAGTACATTACAATGTTTAACAGACACATTACAACATATCTTCCATAGTGGGTTGGAGAGCACCTCTCTACTCAATAATTTAAAACACTTTTCTTAGCTCCTTTTACCTACATTCCACCTAAATTCTTGTATGCAAGGATATAGAAGTAGAAATTTGGTCAATGTTAAAGATCCAACCAATTGTTACCATATAAACCCTTTGCATCCCAAGAATAAAAGGTCCGATCCTTCCAATATGAAGGTAAGACTTCTATTGGTTCCTTTCCAAGACACCTGAAGTAAAATAACTATTTAGAGCTATTTGTGGGCAGACTTGACTGCTCTAACATTTGGAGATAGGATGATCATTTAGGTACCTTGATCTATTGAATCTTTCCTACTCTAAGAATCCATTTTATTGTCATTTCTCCTCTTTTCTAACCTCATTAAAGATTTTTTTAATATAATTGACATATGAGACCTATCCAATAATGGATGTTTGACTTGTGTTTATTAGGTCTCCAATTCCTTCTCCATCCTTCATAGAGGTTTCCATACTAAGCCTAAAACTATATCTAGACATCAAGACTCTTTTATGACGTTTTCCACTTTCTACTTCAAAATCAAATTTTATAAGGAAGCCTCAACCTCAAACTTACCCATAGATACGAGAGTTTATCATCAACATATACATTCAAGGCATCATGTGTATTGCAATTATGAAATCTTCTCACATATAACCCCCCTTTACTATCATCAAATATAAAATGAGGAATTCCATGAGAAAGAATTTTATATTTTTTAATTGAAATGATGCAAGAATCTAATCTCCTTACATCTAAACCCCCTTTACTACCATAAAATATAAAATAAGGAATTCCATGAGAAAGAATTTTCTTTTTTAATAGAAACAATGCAAGAATCTACATCTTTTGAAATCATAACTAAATGACTTATACATTTTTACACTGGAACCTTAAGGATACACATTTGTATCCTTTGGAGATTATATTTGCATTAGTAAAATTGAACCTTTTGACTTCTCCTCAATATTATCATTTACATAGACACCCACATTTACTTCCTTGTTACCTCCAAACTTAGATCCCTTCTTTCCACCTTCCATCTTGGAATCCCTAGATTCCTTGTTTTCCTTTGAATAGGAAGAGCCCTTCTCTTCTTTATTTGTCCATACCTTCCCTTTTTTCTTAGACACTTTGCCTCAACTACCCTACTTCATGACAAAATGAACATTGAAAGGGCATATTCTTGTAATCTAAACTTTGCATATATTTTTGGAACTACCATTCAACCTATATTTCTAGAAGGAGCTCCTCCTTAAGATCAACTTCCACCAACAATTTAATTATTCGCTTATCCTCCGTGATTTGAAAATTATCCTTAAAGTAAATTTGCGCATAGCAGGACTCAATTTTTCAAGGATTTTCTTACTTCATATTTCAATTGGAAGGTCATGTATCTATAACCACACTTGTTAAATAAACAATGGTTTGCATCTAGAGTCAAGCCCCAAAGGCCACCTTTTAACGTAGAGACTCAAAAGACCCTATAACTAGTGATTATTGATTATTTCCACTACCTTCTTTGCACACCAAAATTTGAAACTCTCCCTTCACTTGCTTTCCCATGGAACATCTAGTTAAAGCCATTTCCATCATCCCTTCAACTTTCTCCATTCTAATATCCCCACTTAACCATTTTGACACAAATTTTCTTTCGCTTAATGTGTTTATGCTTTTTCTTCCTTTTAGATAGATTAACTCATTGCTTTTCCACAGACCCACCTATAACAACCCTTGTATACACCCCTAATTTTGTAGTGGTTGTAATTATATACATATTTTATAATTGGTTGGAACTGAAGGTTGGGCTGACGGATCCACGATCTGGGGGAAGCAATGAAAGGTGGTTGTTGGCATAATTGAACGCACCACCACCTACAACTCGCAAGGAAATATGGGCCAAGAAAATTCCCATGTTTCTCATGTTCCCGCAACATGGTAAAATGGAAGCGAACAGATGGGTGGAAGGCAAGGAGCCTAAAACAGAAAGGAAGAATGAAAAGCAAAACAGGGATTCAAATGGTAGTAGAATGCAAGACATGCACAGTGTGAGGGAATGTTAGAGAGAACAAGTTTTGCGACAAGAGAGCATGAATGTTGAGCACTACAGAAATCCTGCTAAGGCTAAAGGGGTGTGATTCCCTGTGTTGATGTATTGAAGTTGTGGAATTTGAGTTTCCAGGCTTGGAAGGATCAATGGAAGGCTTAGAGGAGATTGTTGGGTGATGGGTGTTTATTGTATGGTAGATAAACCACTAGGCAAGGTTACAATTCACTGGGGTGCTTGCTAAAAGGGTTGATAAACCACTTAGTGCTTTCCAAGAGGGAGGATAAACCAATTCGTGCTCACCAAGTAAGTTGATAAACCAACTAAATTGTGAGTTGCAGGTTCTTGCAGTGCTTTCCTTGAGGATAAAGTTGATAAAACACCTAAAAAGTTAACCCATACTCTTGGAGCTAAGCATTATTCCAACTGAGTCTGATTGAAGTCCCTCGAATCATGGATATGGCTTGGGGGTGGACAACTATAAGAAATACTATGGTGCAGCTGGCCTATGGTTGGGTGGAGAGTTGAAGTCCCATCTTTAGTTTCTAGTCATCTCTAGCCATTCAAATAAGTGCCATGGCTTGTGCATAATGGAATTACATTAATTACCTAGATAGGTATGCTAATGAATAATGAATGGCTCTGTGTTATCTTGAATAGTTATTGGAAATTGTTGCATGTCCTTGATAAGAAATAGGCCTTGATGTTATTTTGGCTAAGTTGGAAATATTGGCTTCATGTGGATATTATCAATGTTATTGAATATATGTGTGTGTGTGTGCATATGTGGTTAGATTGCATGAGGACATGCAAATAAATATTGATAACAATTTTTTAATGGTTGGCATATTTATAAATTGTAAGGTTCATTGTTCTTGCTTAATATGCACTCTGCTTATGCCCATGATGAATATGCCATGTGTATAGAAAGCTTGTAAGAGTATAGAACTCTAAGATAAATAGATGCAAAGTACTTGTATCCTTAACTTTGTGGACATTCATTATTATATTGCATGATCTCTCTTTAGAGTTGATGTCCCTACCCAGGACTTATCTCTGTGTTTGAATATGGTGCTACTGCATAAAAAAATTCAAAGCATGGCTAACTATGGTTTAGGCGAGTGTTGGTGCCAAATGGTATGCATGTTATTGAATTTATTTGATGTATTTCTAAATTGAGTTAATGTTTGAAAATTTGGAATTTTGGAGTGAAGGTTTTAATCTTGTTGCAATAATGGTATTGAGCATTGCTCGGGACCATGAAAGGCTTCAGAAATCCAATGAAGCTCCTAATACTTCAAGCAGAAAACGCAAAGTGAAAAGGGCTTGTATGCGGGTTGAGCAGTCTTGGTTAAATTCATAATGGAAAATGGGAAATTTACAAAAGATTGGAGGAAATCGTAATCAAAATTTAAGCCTCATAATCACATAGTTGAGGAAGAGGATTAATTGTAATAAATGATTAATGCTTAATCCCACGTTGTGCCCGTCGTTAAGAAAAACTTGTTGGAGAAGTGGTGTTATGACAAAAAGCATGTGACGAATGCCCCTTCTCATCTCTTAGTGTGGAATTTGTCGTCATGTCATGCCCAGTTTGGGTATGAGCTTCCATTGGCATTAAGCACACTAACATGGATGCAAGGAAGAGGAGTTAAGTGTGGGGCCACTGAAATTTCTTATAACATGAATTCATCGATTAACATAGAGGACCGAGATCTAATGGGACCCTAGCTTAAGTTGAGGTGGTAGGCATCATGTAAGCTAGGGTATGGCCATGTGGTTGTCACAAGTGATTCTCAAAGACATGGATTGATGATGTGGCAAAAGTGCTTATTTGGAACACTACTTGCGTGACATGTGGCCAGAGAAAATGGACATTTTAGGTGGCCAAGGTGGTTGGTTAAGGATGACATGTGCACCTTCTATGTATGCCATGTGGAAAATTGACATCATCACAATTTTATTATAATGTCAATGGGCATGTTCTATGTGTCAAGGTGATGGAGGTGTCCGGGTGATGGAGGTTTAGTCATTAGTTGACAAGATCTGCACCTTTTGCCTAGTGCAAGTTATCTTGTGCCCTTCCGAGGTTTAGGCACACCTGAAAAAATGTGTAATGGAAGAATGTCTATCCACTAACATCTATCATGTCACGCCAATTTGGAGAGTCATTCACCTTTGGCCTTGACATAATGGTGTTGGCACGTTGATGAGGGAAAGTGTGTGCTAATGTGGTAGCACCATGTATGCTACTTGGTGATCCAAGTGGAGTGTTACTAACGTGGTAAGGGAGCTAAAAGGTTGATCTTTAAATGGTTGCAACTTTTCATCCAGGCATCAGATCGATATGCAATTTATATCATCAAAAGGCTCTCGACGAGTCTAATCCAATGGTGGCATCAAAAATTAATTCTGAGAACTTTTGGAACTGCGGATTTTTATCACCTATCTTCATAATGAGACCATAGAGGTAAATTTAATTTTGATGTAACACCTTCCACTACACAAGAATAACCCAAGGTGGTGGGAGGGTGTGTTACACCACCTTTGCTTAATGATTTAGCACATAGGACACATGAAGAACTCTTGTCCAAACTTCTTTAGTGGATCAATCATCCTTTCCTTTTGTCAATAAAACGCTTCTAATGAATTGTCAAAATACCCTTGATGTTTTTGTCCTTCTCATAACAATACTTCTCCACCTAATCATTATGGTTTATGGAGTAAGTATGAAAAAACATGAAACCTATCCTAGTGCAAGTTCCACATTATAAATCCTCAAATTCCTCCATAATTCCAATAATTCATCCCTTGATTGAAATATCAATTGAATACTTGGGTAATCTCCCCCCTATAATCAACTAGATGCCTAATTAAGATATGATCCCTTGGTAAAGAGCAAAATTCTCAAGCCACTAAAGGAATACCAACAAGAGCACTACCTTGAGATTTCATGTCCAAGATGCCTAATTAAGACGTGACCCCTTGGTAAAGTGCAAAATTCCCAGTAAGACATTTTACTCAGATAAGTACTTTTATATCTGTGTTGTGCTAACTTATAATTATGAGTCATATATTAATATTCCATGTTTATTAATTATTGGCAATTATGCTATGAACCATACATTCAGGGTTATGTAATTAATTGTTGATAATTATTGTTATATATGTTGTACCAAACGTACCGCTCAATTTTGAAGTGTTATGTTTTCTTGGTGCTATGCATACTAATTCTTTGTTGTATTTCAGTGGTATGTTGTTTATTGGGCCTGTATAATTATTGCATTGCATGTGAATTCAAATTTATGTATGGAAGAACCCTAATATTATACTTATAATTATATGTTGCCTTATATGTATACATTGTTAATAGATTCAATGTTAGAGTTTAATTATGGGAAAATTATAGCTTATGCACTTTTGTAGATATATTGGTGAATTTATTAGGGAAATTCAGGTTGAGGGTTCCGTAGTATTGCTTGACAGAAATATTAGTGAATTTAATTGATGAATTTCAGTTTTGGTTAAATGTGTTTCCGCATTAATGATGATAAATTATTGACATATTTGAGGCTATGGTGAGGTAGTGTTGTTCAGTTGGAGATCGTAGCGTTTACAAATCATATTTACTAAAGCTTTAGGTAATGCCACAACAGTGTAGAGAGACAAAATAGAAAGTTGTATATATGAATATTGTGCATTGGCAATTTGAGAAAGAAAGGATGCCTAAAAGAAAACCAAATAGATCAAAGTGGCGTCAATAATATGAATGAAGTTAAACACCCAATCTAAATCCAAGCAAAGAAAGACATATAAGGATATGCCTTATTGTGTTACTCAACAATCTAGTAGGAGAGCAAAGAACTACATGATACATGACCATAAATCTATTATGGATATTGAATGTAATGTTATATGATTAGTCCATTTAGAGCACACAATATCTCTAGGCTGGTAACGAATTTTAAAATATTGTAATATCTAAATAATAAGACATTGAATGTTAACACTAGAGTTTTTCCTTCATTAAGGTATTTTACAATGTAAATCATGTGTCCATTTAGAGCACACAATATTTGTAGGTTGGTAATGTTTGAAAATGTTGTAATATTTAAGTAATAAGGCATTGCATGTTAACACTAGAGATTTTCCTCCATTAAGGTTTTTTCCAATGTAAATCGTGTGTTGTTTGTTTGCTATGGTGTATGCCTATCCATTTTATTTTTGCACTTAGTATTTGACAACAAATGAAATGAGTGAGGCCTAGTTCAGGGAATTGATGTTAGAAGTGACAACACCATACTATTTTTTCTACGTACACTATTTTTAGATATTGTCTAGATGGATAGTCTCAACAATTTATAAATAATTGAGAAACAACACTAGCATGTTAGATATGTAGTCATCCAAATAAGTCTTTGACACCATATACCATGCATCACTGTAGGTTTTAACCCCGTACATAGCTTACTTACATACGAATTCTAAAACATAGAAAATAAACAATGAGAGAGAAAAACACATAAAACATATATACACAAAAATTTTCCCCTGGATCCCAAAACCGAGACTACCAGCTTGATTTTTTATTTTATTCCTTTCAATGTTATAAGACATATTTATACATGTCGAAGCATCCAATACCATGGACCGAAACCATCGTGTCCAAAACCATAATTTTTTGGGGCGCTGCCCCGGACCCCATAGAATGGGGTTACGGGTAACCCTCAAACCCCATGTGACCTCGCCCCCTCTAACCCCCCGGTTAACTACATGGGCTAGTCGTGGAAAGAATATAACACAACCCAAAATTCTCCCACTTGTTGTTTTCTTTCCACAAGGGGCCACAAGAGAGCTTAGTCATTTATCTAGCCCTGCAACGCCCATTGTTTTTCTACACCAAGGGAACTTCTCAGAGCTCACAGATTTTGTCAATGCATCTACAATATTCTTCAAAGTGTCCACCTTTACCAACAACACCTTTTTGTCTTCTATCATATCCCTCACAAAGTGATAGTGAACATCAATGTGCTTTATCTTTGAATGATATGCAGGGTTCTTTGCCAAGAAAATTGCACTTTGACTGTCACAATATATCCTTATAGCTTCTTGTACTAACCCCATACTTGAACACAATCTCTGCAACCAAACTTCTTCCTTTCTTGCATGAGTGGCTGCCATGTATTCTGCCTCTGTAGTTGATAGTGCCACTATAAATTGTTCTTACTCATCCAATTGACTGCACCTCCAAATAGGTTAAA
>APFE030174952.1:124638-135112 GCA_000404065.3 Pinus taeda | reverse complement strand
TTACTAGTATGTTTGCCTATTTTAAACTTTTGTTTACTTTGTTTTCCAAACAGACAATGCTTACAGAAATCTAACTTTCCAGACTTTAGATTTGGAAGTAATTTTCGATTAGCCAAAATTTTCAACCCTCTTTCACTCATATGCCCCAATCTTTGATGCCATACGTGAATGGAACTACTGTCATGTTCAGACACCGTAGACACATAATCTGATCCTATACCTCCTTCTAACTAAAACAGATTTCCTACCTTCTTAGCTTTCATAACTAGTAAAATGCCTTTGTAAATTTTCATTACTCCACCTTGAATTACAGTTTTATATCCATTTGAATCAAGTGCTTCTAATGAAATCAATTTTTTCCTTAAATCTGGTACATGCCTCACATCAGTTAATATTCTAGTTGTCCCATCAAACATTTGTAGTTGTATGCTCCCGATCCCCACAATATTACATGTTACATCATTACCCATGTACATGTCTTAAACCATTCTTTATGGATACACATGTGGTTTGATGCACCGGAATCTAAAAACCAATGTTGATCATGATTTGACACATTAACTGATAATACTTCATCACTCATACCTGAACCAGATGCCAAACCTGTATCTGTCACATTTGCCTCCTTCTTCTCTATCGAAGAATCTGCTTTTGAAGTTTGCTGATGTCGCTTCCAGCAGTCCTTCTTTAAATGCCCTGATTTACCACAAAACCAACACTTTAGCTTACTCTTCTTCCCTTTCGACTTTGAACGTGAGTCGCTCGGCTTCGTGGGGTGTCTTTCTTTCGAACGACCTCTAACCATCATAGCTTCTGATGTAGAGGTTTCGGAATGCGACCTTCTCCTTGTTTCTTCCGATAATAAGGATGCAACTACATCATCAAACTCAATAGTTTCTGATGAACTAAGACTTATAGAAGTAACAAAATGATCCCATGACTCGAGCAACGAGCACAATAAAGTAATATCTTTATCCTCGGATGGAATTTTTACTTCTATACTTTGTAATTGCAAAAGAAGAGTATTAAAAGAATTTAAATGATCAGCAATCGATGTACCTTCCTTCATTCGTAAACTGTACAACTGTCGCTTTAGGAGAATCCTATTGGTTAAGGATTTGGTCATGTACAGTTTCTCCAGTTTCGTCCACTAACTAGCAGTTGTTGTCTCCGACACGATATTAAACAAGACATCATCAGCTAGACACAGTCGAATAGCACTTATCTCTCTTTCATCCATCTCGTCCCACTCATTATCTGTGATGTTGTAAGGTTATTTGGATTTGCCCAACAACGCCTTTGCCACGCCATGTTGGACAAGCAAATCATGCATCTTCACCTTCCAGATCTCGAAATTATTTTTGCCATTAAACTTCTCAATTTCAAACCAAGCACTTTGAGTTTTCGCCATCTTGTATCAGCAAAAAACACAATAATCTCCAAAACCCAACTTTTAAATACCATTAATTAAAAAACTGCCTATGCCTTATATGCCTTTTCTTTTAAAAAAAAAAACTTTTTGTTTGTTTGTTTACTGTGCAAATTGGGCAATAAAAAGAATAATATCAAAACAAAAATCTTGTTTTATTTGTGCTGTGCATATTACAACACACAACCGAGTAGAGCAAAGTGCAATGGAGCAATGTGCACACCACAAAAAACCAATCCAATACGCACCAACAAAACCAATCAATACACACCAGTGATCAATTGAAAGCTCCAGCTATCATATACGCACCAATTCAACCATCTCTGGTCTATACTTAAAGCTTCTTCTCCTTTTGTTATTTAATTTAACAATGCGCATTAAATGCATCCTGAGTTTACTACTTGATTGTAACTTTTCAATCACTTATTCGTAGATGTGAAAGTCAAACCAATGTACTCATTAAATGTCCCCAAAACTTTTATCCCTGTACCCAAAATCACTCATTGGATGCACCTCGAAAATCATTACCAGATGTATGAAATCATATTCAAACATGACCTTACGAATCAAAGGCACATTATTAATTATAATAATTCAATTTCCACTATTCCATAGAACATTATAAGGAGGGCATACACAAACTATGCGCACACATTAACAATTGTTAATTGGAGCTTGTTAATATAAAAATGCACACGCAGCAGTTGCATATAATAAAAAAACCTTCACGCATTAACACGCAGGTAATACCTCCACCAGCAGACTCGGTTACCACTCTTCTGCCTCGGATTTGGTCATCGTTAATTGGAGCTTTCACAAGTCTGGAAACTTTGTTATGCGGCGCATTCAACAGTTGATCTATGGCACTCCACCTGCAGCACGTGCTCCAACGCTCAGCTACACAGCAACCGCCTTCTACTGCACCATTCAACGCACGCACCAAGCACAATTGTCATACGCCATTCAACGCAGCACTCAAACGTTGTTCCACGCATCAGCAATCAAAGGCACTTCAATGCACAGTTCTGTACCAAACTTGGGCCACTCCTCCGCTGCGCAGCTCTGGTACCACTTGTTAATATAACAATGCACAACAAGGAAAAACAATAACTCAACAAATAAAACCATGCATAGGCAACACAGGAATTTAACGTGGTTCGCCCAACCAATCTGGGCTACATCCACCAAACATAGGCATCGACAATTCTTTATTAATCAAACAGGACATTACATAAATCAAATCCTCACAAACTCTCACACTACTCTCAAACCATCCGTATGGATACCTGTTTTATAGCAAGGAGAATCTAACTGCCTCATAAATCCTCTCACATCAAATTTAGGATGCATTAACTCTCTCCCAACAACCTGGAGTTAATCCAGAAACAAAATTTCTATTGTTGTCATCTATTGAGATTTTGCCTATTTTATTCAAAACAGAAAATCTCAACACAGAGTTTGCAATGATGCGAGAAAACGGAAATCCTCGGGGAGCTTCTTTAGCACTTTAGAAATGAGAATGCATTTAAAAAATAAAAATTAATATGGCCTTGTAAAGTAAAGGGTAGACCTAGTTGTCAAGGTGGGCTGTTAACCTCTTCTCCACCTGAGCCTGCTTTTTCTTAAAATGACAGGTTAAGCATGATGATGCTAGAGTAAAAGCGAGTAAAAGCAAATCTAAATCAAAAATTATAAATTATAAATTATAGGGTGTAATTTGATGTGCAAATTGTTGGTTATGGGTGAATTGTTCGTTAAATATATTTTAAAAAGTATATAATTGTTAAAAAAAATTGAAAACTGTTAAAATTCTGACTAGAAAATATGAAAATAGGTTAGGAACTATGAAAAATGTTAAATTTGACAGGCTAGTTTCTTCTGAAATTCCAATCCTGCTTGTATGGTTATTGTTTTTTAACATGATTAATATCAATGACAATTTTAGGGTAGATAGTGTCAAGGTTTAAACATTATAGAAGAATAATTTGAACACTGTAGTCTAATAAGATTGTTTTTTTTGTCAGGTAAATTGTGGAAATTCAAGGAAGATTTTGATAAAATTTGACAAAGATTTTGATAAATTCAAGTTAAGTGGAAAATTTCAAAATTTTGAGTGCCCCAAAATTTTTTGATTAAGCTAAATTCATTTCCACTATCAAAAATATGATTCAAAATATTGCTATTATAAAATATATAATAGCAATATTGTTGAATATATAAAATATTGTTGAATATATATATATATATCTATATATATATCTATATATAGATTTTTGCCAAAATTCAAATCAATCTTAACAATAACCACAATTCTTCACCTCCACCTCACCTCACCTCAATAAAACAAAGCCCAAAGCTAATAGATGGTTACTAGTTTGGCACTGACAATATTGGAAAACATCCATTTATGCAAATGTAACATCTCTTTGCATTGCCTTCGGATTTTAAGGTTAGCCATTTTGCATACACGCACACAGCGCTGAGTGTAAGAGCCTAGTTAGTAATTTATTCTTTTGGTAAGAATTTGGCTTATAATTTTAGTTGAGATTGTTAATTTTCGCATTTAAAAATGTATTAAATAAATTTAAAGTTATAAATGGTAAATTTAATTATAGTTTTTTTAAAAATTAAAAATTATCTTATTAATTTTATTCTAAAAAATTTTTATTATTTTTATATATTAATATTTTCAAAATATGCTAATTATTTATAAAATTTATTTCAAAATATGATAATTATTAATATATGAATATTATACAAGATTATTATTAATAATTCAAGGCAAAATTAATACTTTTAAAATATGATAAATTATTGTGGATGGTCGTTTAGTCAATTTAATAGTATGATCTCACTTTCAAAATGACGGGGAGAATGATCTTCACATTAACCATATCACTAGGAAGATCATTACTATGAAGATCATGGTGGGCAGCATTTCGTAGTACAATTATTAAATATGATAAATTATTGTGGATGTTTAGTCAATTTAACAATATGATCTCACTCACTTTCAAAATTACAGGGAGAATGATCTTCATAGTAACCATATCACTAGGAAGATCATTACTGTGAAGATCATTCTCCGCGTCATTTTGTAGTACAATTATTAAATATGATAAATTATTGTTGATGGTTGCTAATGGTTGTATAGTCAATTTAACGATTCGATCTCATCACATAGTAGTTTTCATGAAATCACTTCCTAGTGATATGGTTATTGTGAAGATTGTTCTCCACATCATTTCGTAGTACAATTATTTTTAAATGAATGAGGTTGACAGAGATCTACTATGATGAAGTTATTAATAACGAGAACAATGATCAAATGAATGGAGAAGGTCATAGCTATATGTTGATATCATCGAACTATTGGAATGGAGAAGACCATATCGATTCATTTCGTGGCATTATAGTGGTTGAAAATATTGAATGAATGACAATACCACATATTTACTCATGGTTTTAGAGATATTAGGTGCTGATTTGAGTTTGGGATTTAGTTCAATCTATAATTAAAAGTTTTACAAAAAAAGTTGTTAATAAAATTGTGTTGATAGGTGTGTCTATTTTGGAATGGGACTTTTACAATTTTAACTTAATTATCAAAAAATATTAAATAGATTGTAAGGATTTAACTTTTAAGGAATATTTTAAAATATTTATAGTATACAAGTGAACCCACGAAGGTGAGTCAAACTTTTTGGCAAGTACACTACAGACAAAGTGGAAAAAATAAGCTTCATCAAGAATTTGTTAAGTGTTTGATTTAGTAGTATTTTATCACTCAATCCAGCAATTTGACCACTTCAATATTTCTCAATCGAGGTATAAAACAAACCCTCGATCGAGCTTCTATATAAGTCATGGTTAATTAGGCGCTCGATCGGCTAGCCTTTTTCTTTTGGTGGGGTTTTCAAAAAGAAAGCTTGGTCGATCTATATCTTGGTCGAGCCCTCTTTTCCACCTCCCTAGTCCTTTAATGTGCAGGAATCATAGGAAAAAAGAGCTTGATCCAACCAAATCTCAATCAAGCTCCCTATGCAATTGTCATATAAAAAAGAGCATGATCGAGCTCCTTTAGCATGTGCAAAAGGGAGGTTGATCGAGCCTCCTTTGGCACGTGCAAAAGGGAGCTCAACCGATTTAAAGATGAATTTCGAGTAAATTTTTCAAGGTTCATGAATTTATGGTTTTATTGTCAACATTTCGTTCAATTCATCGCACAACTAAAAACTTGGAAATTGTTCTCTAGCTCAAACACCGACCAAGCCTCAACATTCTGATATTTGTAAATTGACATCAAATTTGTCCTTTTGCTCAGTTGACAACTATATGAAATTTTCAAGTCGACTCTTCACACGAGACACATAGGACAAACTTCATGAAATATGTCTATTCACCTCAAATTTGATGTTTTGCTCAGGGGAATTATGCAACCCCTTATTTCTCCATTGCTCCATGTCTCTCAACTCAGATTTGCAATCCCTTCATTGTATATTCACATTATCCTACAGTGTGATGACTTGTGCTAGCTCTTGTCATCATTAATGACCACTTTCCCCCTTCTATACTTTTCAAAGCAATCCAAAGTCATTATTCTTATTGTGGCTTGGAAAATTCTTTGCTCTGGTGTAGAAATATTCCATACTCCTTGCCAAACTATGGTATATTACTTGATAGCAGGACCTCTCCCTATTCATATCTTGATCAAGTTCATATACCATGACCCAGAGTTTGAATGGGAGGATAAGTTTCTTGTGGAAATGGATCAACACCAAGAAAAATGAAAATAGGATACTCTTAATAGAGAAGCAGAGGAAAAGGTATATATGCAACATGAAATAAAACAACCCCAACTTCAATAAGCACAAATGGCCACAAATTGGACCTCTACCATGCAAATTCTTATTAGTTAGACACATCATATTCACAGGGTGGATGATGAAGTAAAATCTCGTAGGACTCATATTGAAGATCTAGGGTTAACAAGTCAATGAGTTCTTATGGATTCAAACCTTTTAGAACTCTGAACTCTCTCTTCTTCGCCATATCCAGACTTGAATATATCACCTCAATGTCCCTTCAATTTGGGACTATTGGAAATACTGAGAGGGGTGTAAATCAATATTTCTTATCAATTAATATATTTTTAATTTCACAGAGCATCAATTTTTATTAGCATCAGATAAACATAAACATTCATCAACACCATTCAACAATGCATAACAATAGATATAGTAGACATAAATATTTTTTAGGTGGAAACTTATCTGGGACAAAATCCATTGAATTCTTCTTAATATTTGTCTTCAAAATATTTACATCAAGTTTTCAGCTCCAACTGAAGGAGGCTCAAACCTCTAGGAACATTTTTACTGGTTGCAATCGGAAGGACCTCCAACACCCTAGACTTCAGGCTCTAACCCGCCAAATGCTCCAACACCCTCTTGACCAGTTTCTACTGGACGAATGCTCCAACACCCAATGCAAGCTACAAATTACCATAACACCACCTTGCCACCCTGAAGTGTTTTCAAGCCCCAACTTGAAGGAGAATCCACTCTATTTCCTTGCACCAACCTACCACCCTAATCAGTCGGTGAACCATGTTTCATATTTTTTAGATTGAACCCACCTGTCCTCTAAATCAATGGAGAAATTGTAGTACAAACTTTACCAATCAAATCTGCCTCTACTCAAACTTACTATTGCCACCACCTTACTCACTACTACCACTCACATGTCCGTTACTTCAACTGTTGTGACTTCCTATTCTGATCATCTTAGAAACAAGTCACATGACAAATTCATTATCATGAAAATGGTACTGTTATCAAGGAATGTCATCATAGTCATGAGGTTATTTCCACTATCATAGATGTCCTGTAATATGTATTCCAACCATCATTTCAATACAACCACTTGTTTCGATACATAAAGTGTCTTATGTCACTGTCACAAAAGTCATCTAGGTTTTGTCATTGTTACACAGTAAAATGTCACTGTCACCTTGTCATTCTGCCTACTGTGTCATAAAATCACATTCACCTTGCTTATGCTCTCTGAAATGGCTAAAAACCCTCTTTGCCTAAGTTTATTGGATCATCGCGACTATTCCTAAAATAAACGCGCTCACTGGCGGGTGATAGTTTAACTGGTGCGCTGCCAGCGCGGAAGCACACGTGTTTTCCGCGCTGGTCGAATTTCATAGACAGCGCGCCCTACGCCTGTACCAGTTCGCGCTGACCGGACCTCTCCTGTAATTGAGTTGCGATGTCAGCGCGCCAGCCCAGTTTTGCACCCGCGCTGATCCTGTTTAGGGGAGTTTGTTCTAATATCCAGCCTTCCAGATGACTCCAGACTTGGCTGTTAGCATTGTAAAGGTCGCCATCCTTTCTCTGGCATGTCTGTTTGCCTGGTCACCCACTTTTCTTGGGGGAAAGATCATCCTTTACCTATTCATGGAGACTCCTCCTTTATAAGCCTCCACCATTGCCATGAGCAACTAGTTTTGGAACATATACACTTTGACAAAGGAATTCTTAGTGCATTAGTGCTTCTCTTTGTAGGCATTTGGTGTGTTTTGTGAGGATTGCTATAGAGCTTGAGGAAGGTTATGAGTTTGTTGCCTTCTTTGTGAGAGAGAGACCTCTTTGACTTGGGAGATCTACTTCAAAGGTGAATGCTTGGAAGACATGCTGGCTGGACCCTCTAGAGAAGGACTCAGCGTCAGGACTTTGGTTGTACCTTACTCTATTTTCTGATTAATAAAGGTAGATGACTACTATTATGGTTCCATTCCCATTTGTCTTATGAATGATCAATGTGAATTATATCTTTCCTGACTAATATATAGTTGTTGTTAGTAGATTTTACGCTTTTGTTTGTTCTCTCTTTGCTTGCACAGGTGTTCGTCCGCGAAGATAGTGGAGGACTATGATCGGCTAGAGCGAAGGAGCGAGAGGATCATCTCTTCGTCAAACAAAGTGTTGGAATCCAAGTAGGTATCCTTTACCCACTTGTTAATTACAACTAGGAACCTGCAGAGTAGCATTGTTTGATTTTTTCTAGACCCCTTTTGGGCTAGTAGGGATCGCCTCTATCCGTAGAGGGGATTTACCTCTCCAACAATTTGGCGACTCCGCTGGGGAGCTTGCTTGTCTCTTTGTAGTTCATCCTTGTTTTTTGATTTGATTATCGCCTTCTTGTCAAAGTTTGGGGGTTGATTTGCTGTTGATTGGTCTCCTGGTTCATCCTGGGAACTGTTTTAATTGTCTTGAAAGCCTGTTGCCTTGGTTTTGAGATTTTTGGTTCAATTTTGTTTGTTTTTTAGCCTCAGCGCATTTTATTTCAGAACAGCTGCACTGACATCGCAGAGTTGCTTCTTTGTTCTCCCTGTCATCGTGTTTATACATTTAACAGTCGCGCTGACCCTGTTTTCGGGCCAGCGCCCTTTATCCGTGTCCTTCTGCGCTGACAGCGCAAAGTTGCTACAGGCGCTTCTTTGTCATCGCTTTGTTGCTGAGGGGTCACCCGCGCTGATCCTGTAAAATTCTTTTTTGTCCAAATTGACTTCCTAAACCTCTTGGGTTCGCTATCCCCTGCTTTTTCCACTTGGCTTTTGACTTGTTTATTTTGTCTGAGCTGTGACACGCTTGCTTTCGAAGCCTTGTTCCGCAAGGGTTCGTTTGTCGCTTGTTTTCAGTTTTTGCAAAGCCTTCCTCTTTGCTTTTGTTGCTTGGTTTACATTTTGTCTCGACGTTTGCGATTGCTGAAGTGTGTCGAATCGTCATTTTCCTAGTTTTTAACTCTTATCCTTCAGGTGTTCGCTTTTCTCCATTGATTTCACACTCAAACCCTAGGGCATCTAGTGGTCGTGTGTGTCAAGCCTCCCGTTTGGGATCTTGTGTTCTGGATTGACCAGCCAACTTCGTTTTTGTTTTCACATTCGTTTGGTGATTGTTGAAAGTGTTTGATTGTGTTCCAAGTGACTTGCTTTCCTCCTTTGAATTCCTTGGTGTCTTGTTGAGCTTAGATCACGTAGCTCATAAGCCTTTATTTTCCTTCGATTTGGGAAACTGGTTTTTAGGGCCTTGGGAATTGTCTTGTGTTTGCATTGAGTGATTTTACTTTTTCACTTAGTGTTGCTATCTCTCTAATCCATTTTAAAAGCACTTTTATGTTATTGAAAAGAAAAGCAAACTAGTGTCTTTTGCATTTAATAGTTGAAAGGAAAAGAACATTTCGTGGTTTTGTGTTTTCAAAAGAAAAGTTTCATTTCCTTGCTGTTAGTTGCATTAGGTTGCGTGATTTCTTGAATTCGTTTTGTTTGGTTGAAAGATTCTTAACTTTCTTATAGCTAGAATTCATCGAACAAAATGATGATCTTTGGCATATAGTTGCATTTAGGTGTTTTTGAGAGATCATACGGTAGGACCTGAAACTAAAACTTAATTCAAAGATCAACCGTAAAATAAACCAAATTTATCTAAAAACGCATTGGAACTTAACGTGAATATCTAGAGGTCTAGGCTAGAGACGTGTTCCGGCGTCTTTAAACCTGGTATCTTACCGTTGAGTGGTTTGGTGATTCCTCCACGGTGAAACGATAAGTGCTAGTACGGATTGGGCTCCCACGTACCGTCGCGTATATATGGGGAGACTCCATTAGGCTTGCATCCTTTATCGATAGGAATCCGAGTCTGCCACCTTGTGAACCGTAACGCACCGAACGCAGCATTCGGGAAGATTGACTGCAGTACGTAAAGTCCTTGGTTCTCATATGATTGCCAAGGTGTATATAGCAGTTTTACCGGTTGCTTGGTAAACCTTTTTGCTTAGAATCTCCAGAGTAGTCACTTTTGATCCTTTTCAGACTCTCTAAAAGAAAAGGTGTAAGTGAGCGTCTTGTCACTTCGTGCTCATTAAACATTCAAAGTAGATAGAGTCATCTTTTCGTCCTTTTCTCGACTCTCGAAACATGAAAAGGTCAAGTTCAGTTCCTGTGTCTTAACATTTATTTGGCCTCCATAACATCACCTG
>APFE030174952.1:0-122729 GCA_000404065.3 Pinus taeda | reverse complement strand
CCCCAGATCAACTACGTGGCCACCTCTCCCATGCCTATATCCAGCAATGCCGCCATTGTGCATAGTTTCCTGGGGGCATTGGGTCCTGACTTCCGAGACATCGACCTCCCATCAGGAGTGCCACTCTTGGAAGCCCCGACTTCCTGTTCATTATGATCAAATTCGGGCGGAGCATAGTTCATTTCCCTATTTCAAGCTCCCTAAAAAATGAAATTAGGTCTAGGTGGAGCATGGTTCTTGATCTTGTGTCAAGCTCCCTAAAAAATGAAACAAAGAGTCTTGAGGATAGTTTTGCTAATGTGTCAACCTCGTTAAAACAATGAAACATGAGCTCGTGCATTTCAAGCGCATAACCATTATGTCAACCTTCAACCCATTTTCGATGGACTGAAGCTTGGGGGGCATGTACCTCGAATTGAGACACGATGCTGGGGGGCATGCCCGTTTCGTTACTCACAAAGCATATTTTGCATACGTGATTCTCATGTGTGTGTTCAAGCTTTCGTAAAAATAAAATTTATGCGTGTGTGTGAATATATTCCACGATGGGTCGTTTTTTATGCAGTAGATACATCAGATTACATGTGTGTCGAACAGTTGCATAGCATATAAAACACATCATTACGTGAAGAAAAGACCCATCTAGGAATAAACATAAGTTTGTGAAAATAAATTCTTTTCCAAGCATAGATTGCATGTGTGTGCGTGCTTTCAAGCTTGTCAAAAATATAAAAATACGTGGATCGTATGTTGTGCAACTGATACATTAGATCACATTTTGTATTAGACATTTGCATAGCATATAAAAACATCATCACATGTAAAAGATCCATCCAAAATCGGTATATATATATCGGGCGGTGCACTAAGGCGCTCAAAAAATAAGTGTACATGTCTAAAGTAGAGCTGATGTCCTCAATACATCTGAGACGTATGTCTCTCAAAACAGCAATGGAAATAAAGCCTAGGTGTCTACTGTGGTGGGTTATGCTCTCTATAGCATGCCACCGCTCGGGCCACCCGCCTCAAAAGGCGGTGAATCCTGGGTTCTACACCCACTGTATGGTTCTGAGCAGCTAGGGGGACCTCCTCGGTCCCCTGGTAATCTGGGACTCCTGCCAGTAATCCCTCCAGATTGTGAATCATGGTCTCTGTCTAGTCGCCCCCTGCAGGAGCCAAGGCCAAGGCACCAGCGCCTTGCTCCTCCCTCTGTGCCTCTGGAGCCAGGCCAAGGGGTCTCATGGGTCCCACATCTGCACAGCATAAGCATTTATTATGACATGTACATGAAAAAATACAAAAACATCACAAAAATGAAAATAAAAAAGATCAAGTGTTTTACCTCCATCATCCCACTACTCTCCCGCAGGCAGCGACATGTCAGGATCGCCACGGAAGTCGATACCGGCATACGGCCAGTCCTCGACGAAGATAACCTGGTACTCTAGCCACTCTCGGAAACAGAGGCCCCAGGACACTGAGTGACCGCCACCTCCACGTGGCATGACCCGGGACCTGTTGGTGGCCCTCGTCTCTCGTGCGTTGTTCGGCGGGTCCACTACCATAGTCTGCAGCCGAAGGGCCGGCACCCGCTCAAAAATGAGTGGAAGAAGAAGCGATCCATAGCCGAACTGTTTCGACTCTCCACGTCGACAGTTATTCAGCTGCCTCTTCATGTTGTTGGTCACAGCTACCGCCCAGTTGAAAATCGTGGGCTGTAAACAATCCAGAGCTAGCAAAAGGTTGGCCTTTGAGGCCTCGTGGTTCTCCAGGTTGCCCGCTGCCCGCGTCACTAAGAAGAGTATAGTGCGGAGCACTATGTCGGCGTGTGGTCTGACACCCACTGACGGGATGCTGCACTTCCCGCTCCATGTTTTGACCACCTGTGGGCATACACGGGCCATCAAATGATCAAGCGTCTCGCCACTAGGCCGATGCCCCTCCAGGATGGGCATCACGCCTCGGCGAGATAATCCAGTCAAGAAGTAAATATTTGATGAGTCGAACTCGATGTCTCGACCCCGGATGGTGAATTTCCCATCCACTGGGTTCCATGCTCTGATCAGGAGCTCTAGCAGATCCGGCTGAGCCCTCAAGGGCGGAGTAAGGAAGAATTTGAGTAATCTGCATGCCCGCATTGCATTGCGGCATCCGGCATCAGTGAAAGTGGCTATATCAGTGTTATCATGGTCTCTCTCCTACCATGTAAAGGCCATTATATCCTGCAAGATCACCCAAAAGTCATTAGGTTGCCTGCATTTGAAAATTGTCCATTAAATTTTAAAAAATCAAATGTCACGGCGCCAGCGCGACTGTTTCTAAAACAGCCGCGCTGAAAATGGCGGCCTATGTATTTTTCTCTGGGTCAGCGCGGAAGGACACGAGTTCTCCACGCTGACCCGGAAAGTGGTGTGTGTTGGGAAAATCGGTCAGCGCGGACCCGATCGGCGAATCCGCGCTAACCGAGAGCGCACCAACGCTCAAAAAATTTGGCCAAATGGCCAAATCCCACGGTGAAATTGCATGCAAATGGAATCAAAATGGAGCGCAGGGCAAGAGGGACCTACCTGGAATCGACGGTCGGAAAATCGGCGTCCGGATGATGAAGAATTCGCTCCGTCAACTTTGTAGTTCTTCAACGTTCTCCAAAGATCAAATTGTAAATGGTAAAAATTATTTTTACAAATCCCTATTTATGGTAAAAAATTCCTAATTTGACTATAGTCTTTATGAATGTGGGTTTTTTTCCATAGTTTTTGCCATGAATTCACTCCTGATGTCATTAATTATGCCTCAATGCATGCTTTATTATGTTTTTCTACATATTGAACGGGTTTACGCGGGTGTTGCCCTTGTGCAGGTCCTCGGAACCAGCGAAGCCACGGTGGATTTATATACACTTGGTCCCAAAAATGTCGTCGTTAAGCTCTTTTCCGATATAAAACAAGAAAAGATTGCCGAGCCTCCTCTCAGATCGTCAAAAGGAACGAGAGGCGGTCGCTTTTTAAGCTCTTTTTCGACCGTTTAAACCAACAAAGATTGTCGGGTGTTTGTCGTTTCGCACTCGTTATTGGTTCTAAAACGACGTGCTTCTGACCGCTTTTTTACTTTTTCGGGTCAGGGTCACTACATATGAAAGTACTCCTCGATCGTAATGATCGGGCGGTTCTTTCGAGCATCATTTTATACTTTTTCGGGCTCGAGAGACAAAACTTTACGAAAAAGCACCCCCCTGGAGTTTTCTTTTCAGCTGTATTTTCAAACTCTCTAAACATGAAAAGACACCGAGTTCTTCCTTTGTCAGACTCGCTAAAACTAAATGACATCGGGCTCCGTCGAAATAACGCTCTTCAAGCATATGCTATCCCCATCAAGCTTGTCATCCAAAAATAACCGGGGTACTCGCCAGAAATGGTGGGGGAAATAAAGGAACCATAATCGTTGTCATCGGCAGTATGTCGCTCTTGAACATGGCACTGTTCGCATTCGTGTCTAGGTGGGGACATCTCATCTCGCTTCACTTTTGCCTCCATGGGTTTGGGTTATCCTATTTGGCCATTCATCTGCTCGTTGTCCTTTCATTACGACCTCTGATCATTTGACCCCCAAATACTGCCAAATCTGTCATTGTGCCGCCGATATGTTCAAGAGAAGTTGGCCTCTGCAAGTATAACCTCCCTTTGATATTTCACACAAAACATATTGTCTCTTCCCATCTCGTGTCGATGATGTGGGAAACATTATGGCCCACCTTCGATAAAGGTCACCTCCTGTCAACTTCATCTCATTATCCAGGAGTGACTTAGAGACCCCCTTCAGGTACCTTGGAGCCTGCATGCCTCAATGGTAGGTTCTTCGTGTTCGACGCGAGGTTTTCATCACTGGCCTCCGATCGGATGACTCTACGGGTGTTCGACACCGGCTCATTCATTCACACGCCGTGGATTGTACCTATAGTACCTTGAGGACCATCGTCATCATTGGTGGCCCCTCTCACGTCTGTTAACGACTTTCATCATTGGCTGGTAATCAGACAGTGTTCAAGCATGTTCGACCTCGACTCCCATATTCACATGTTTGAACTTGTACTTTTTTCGGGTTTGGATGGAGCGCAAGACCCTGGTTCTAGTTCATTGTGGGCCAGGTTGCGATTTTGTGGGACATCATTACATGACTCATTGATGGATGGCTGCGACCATACCTCTTATCATTATGGTATCTTCAGCTGGGTGGCTGCGTCCATACCACAGACCTTTCTTCATATGTCTTTTGGATGGTTGCGCCCATGCCTAGACTACATGTAATTGAAATATCAGTTGTATTTGCCTGCAGGTTCTCCTTGGTGGTGCTCCAGTCCAGCAGTCTTGTAAAGCATTTCACCCTCCCACTCTCTCGGGCTTCATGCTTTAGGGGGCATCTGTTACACAGTAAAATGTCACTGTCACCTTGTCAGTCTCCCTACTATGTCATAAAATCACATTCACCATACTTATGCTCTCTGAAATGGCTAAAAACCCTCTTTGCCTAAGTTTATTGGATCATCGCGACTATTTCCAAAATAACCGCGCTGACTAGCGGAGGATAGTATAACTGCTGCGCTGCCAGCGCGAAAGCACACGTGTTTTCCGCGCTGGTCGAATTTCACAAACAGTGCCCTCCGCTTGTACCAGTTCGCGCTGACCGGAACTCTCCTGTAATTGAGTTGCGATGCCAGCCCAGTTTTGCACCCGCGCTGATCCTGTTTAGGCGAGTTTGTTCTAACAGCCAGCCTTCCAGATGACTCCAGACTTG
The DNA here is from genome assembly GCA_000404065.3 of Pinus taeda. NCBI lineage: Eukaryota > Viridiplantae > Streptophyta > Pinopsida > Pinales > Pinaceae > Pinus > Pinus taeda. The sequence goes on along the minus strand of APFE030174952.1, from coordinate 117,938 downwards.
GCTGTTAGCATTGTAAAGGTTGCCATCCTTTCTCTGGCATGTCTGTTCACCTGGTCACCCACTTTTCTTGGGGGAGAGCTCATCCTTTACCTATTCATGGAGACTCCTTCTCCTTTATAAACCTCCACCATTGCCATGAGCAGCTAGTTTGGAAGATATAGACTTTGATAGAGGAATTCTTAGTGCATTAGTGCTGCTCTTTGTAGGCATTTGGTGTGTTGTGTGAGGATTGCTTTAGAGCTTGAGGAAGGTTATGAGTTTGTTGCCTTGTATGTGAGAGAGAGACCTCTTTGACTTGGGAGATTTGCTTCAAAGGTGAATGCTTGGAAGATATGCTGGTTGGACCCTCTAGAGAAGGACTCGGCGTCAGGACTTCGGTTGTACCTTACTCTATTTTCTGATTAATAAAGATAGATGACTGCTCTTATGGTTCCATTTCCATTGTCTTATGAATGATCAATGTGAATTATATCCTTCCTGACTGATATATAGTTGTTGTTAGTAGATTTTACGCTTGTGTTTGTTCTCTCTTTGCTTGTGCAGGTGTCTGTCCGCGAGGATAGTGGAGGACTGTGATCTTCTGGAGCGAAGGAGCGAGAGGATCATCTCTTCGTCAAACATAGCGTTGGAATCCAAGTAGGTTTCCTTTACCCACTTGTTAATTACAACTAGGAACCTGCAGAGTAGCATTGTTCGATTGTTGCTAGACCCCTTTTGGGCTAGTAGGGATCGCCTCTATCCGTAGAGGGGATTTACCTCTCCAACAACAGGGGGTAGTTCTCCCATTCCCATAGCATAAGGGGGCAATTCCCCCATTCCTAAGACACCCCCTCCAAGTAGTCTAGTCACTTCCTTTAATTGGAGTCAATTGATAGGATATCGTCTTCCTCCTTACATGCCCTTCCAGATCATAGTACCAGATTTGGTCATAGTACCAATTTTCACCACTTATCCTTTGATCGTATCCCTCCATAAAAGGTGGATCTCTTACTCTATGTTGGTAATTGGATAAGAAATCCCAACTTACCCTACTTCTCAATATATTCCCAACCTTCTATGTGGTTGGGGGTTGGATTTTGGAGAGTGATTCTACCCTTATGTTGCTAAAGTGAGTGGTTATTATCTCATGCATTTAGGGTGATTGGAGGTGCATATTGTGACAACGAAAGGACAGGTCAACAACTTGGAGGAGCTCTTCTACAAGATCAATTGCTACTTATGGTTGTAATCTCCTTCCATTTAGATTAATGCAAAGAATTCATTGTTTTTGTATATGTGATGTTGTTGTTTCACTTATTTAAATACCATGTTGATCTATTGAATGAAGTACTTAGATGCTACTGCATATATCTTGTAGTTTCTTGGCTTGTGTTATATGACTCTGCAGGTTCTAATTTTGGCATTCAGAGCTAGAATTGGAGCTTCCAAGATAGAGAAGGAGCTAAGTGTGTGAAGGATTCCATGTAGGCCTCACTCCGTCATCTATTTACTTTAAGGAAAAACATTGTGTTCCTTGTCTCTCTATTGTTCTAGGTTAGCCACCGACCTAGGGAAGATGCTTTTGTCTGCAATCGTAAATGGGGACCATGGTGGAGGGCAGAGTGCGATGGGGACCAACCCCTGGTCATAGGGAATACCATAGGATTGAGGCAGAAAGGTAAAAGTGATAGCAGTAGGGGAAGATTTTTAGGCCTGGCCCTAGGCCACCTATTCAACCCATGCGACCACCTTCCTGATGGATTAGGCACCGAGGCTGACGAGGGCAGACCAGATGGCTCCGACCCTTGACCTTATAACACACCACGTGACCCTGTTTTTGTGCCTATGGGGTTAGTCAGAAAATTAATGTAAAGATAATTTGCACCATTGCGGGAAAATTTGTTACCTCCCGAGCAGATGAAAGGGCAAAAATGTTGCTCTCTTTGCAAGTTCAGCTAATTTGGAGGACGAATAACAGAAAAAACTTGGGAGAGCCATAACTTGATGTTTTTTTGGTATTTTTGAGCCCATGAAGATCCCAAATAGGGGTGTTTGGACATTATGAATCCAATGGAAGCCTCTGTTTACTAACTGGAGCACTTCTAGAAGGAAATTTTGCAGGTTTGAGTCTATGGGTGCTAGGGACAATCAGTGGTTTGAAGTAGTTTTTGAAGGCTTTTGAGCATGGAGAGGACATTGTAGGGGTTTTGTATGTTTCATAAGTTATCTCAGTAGATGTGACTTCTATGGTGCAACTCATGTTTGTATTTTCTCATTATATGTTTTTGAGGAGAGCTCTCTTTTAGTACTTGAATGTGGAGTTTATTATACATTTATGCTTATTTTCAAATGGAGTACAAGGTCGTGATATGGGAGCCCTTTTCTTGTTAACTGTTCATGATTGACTGTAGGTGGTCATGATTTTTGGAGTGAGAGTTATTTGCAGGAGAATGTTTCAAAACATTTCATGTACTCTTTTATCACTAAAATCTATGGAGTGGTCTAGCTATTTGGTAGTCCCAAAGATGTAGCCAAGGAGGGGTGAACTCTGTCTGTGTTGTCTCTCTTCATGTTTTCCATTATGAGTTAAATGATGATATGTTTCTTGTTTAAATTTCAGATGAAAACTAACTCATTATCCTTGAAGGGACCGTAAAACTTGTTGATACAATAAGACCCATTTTTACTTGCAAAGCGTCAGAGGACAGTCAATTTTTAGGAAGGAGAAGTTCTCCACCAATTTCAGATCAATTGGTATCAGAGCTAGTTCTGACCAAGTTGCAGGTATGGGAAAGAAGCTTGAAAGTTTCCAAGATCTAGAGGATATGAACTTGTCTCTTCGAATGGAGAATTTTGAATTAAGGAGATTGCTTGAAGTTACTGAAGAGGAGAAGAGACATATGCGCCTTTAGTTGCAACATGTGCTTGAGGAACAAGTTGGTGAAATTTCCACTCCAGAAGCAACAAATAATTCATCCAAAGTGAAACCAATTTGTGGGAATGGTCCAAACATAGGTTATGGACCCTATGTAGAGAATGATGCTTGCCAGTTTTGTCAGCATCTCAAAGATTCTCATTATATACCTATTGGTAAAAGTGGGTGGCTCGAGTCATCTTCAAATTTGTCATCAACATATGAAGCAGAAAAGATGGGTGGAAAATACAAGGAGGTAATCAACATCTCTAGATAAAATCCTTCAGTCTATGTTAACAACACATCTTTTGTAGCCTTTAAACAACATACTAAAGGCATTGGTATGAAGCTGCTATCTCGGTTGGGTTATGAAGGAGAAGGCCTTAGAATCAATGGTCAAGGTATTGCTAATCCTATCGAGGTAAAGGAGAAACCAAGATATCAAGGATTGGTTTATGGTCATAGAGAGTTTGGAGAATGTTCTAAACTATTTGAGGCAAAGAAATCATCATATGATGATATGTCACACCAAGATGGTAGCGATAAAGGTAATTTGTCTCCAAAGAGAGATGAATGTTTCAAAGGACTTTGCATGTCATCGTCCAATCCTCATCATCAAAGTTACAACCCAAGGGACAAGTATAAATGTCATGGGAATTTTCCAAATGCTGGTAATTTTGATTATTTGTGGGACATGTATCCTTGCACTTTTTGTAATTTAGTTGACCACTGTGTGGTTGATTGTGAGAAATGAAAGTTGATGGTCAAAAGAATGGACCAAATTTTTGGCATTAGGAATGAAGAACCTCCCTCAAATTTGAAGACTTCCTTTTTTATGGGCAAGCGTAAGTACTTTTGTACCCATTGTAACATGAATGGGCATGGGAATGAAAGGTGTTGGAAATTTCATCTAGAACTTCATCCCAAGAAGGATAAAGAGGTTATGCAAACAAATGCAAGGAAAGAAACAAGTGGCAAAGAGGATACTAGAATAGTTCCTAAGGAACCTTCAAAGCAAAGAAGATGCAAAAAGAGAACCCATAAGCCTAGGAGAGGCAAATATTGGGTAGACTGTTTTGTATAGTATGTTTCTTTGTAAATTGTAAATACTTGTTGTTCATTACCTGTTTTGGGGTATTTTGTAAAGTGAAACATGAATAATCACTATTTTCAACAAGTATGTTTTTCATTGACATGTCATGTTATGTTGGATTGCTTATGAGTCCATTTGTTTGAGGACTTTTTGGGATGAACAATGTTTTTCATCCAATATGTCTAAATTTATGTCATGTACTCACTGATACAAGTGTTTAAAGATGAATCTTGTTGTGAATAAAATATTTGATAAAGATTGTACAAACAATGACTATGTTTTTGTGGACAAATCCAAATGTGTCATTAAATTATTGCAACCATAGTACTTTTGTGTACAAGCACAGTTTGAGGACAGTAAAGCAAAGTTGAATCAGTGCATGGCAATCATTGAATTGCTTCTGATTTCCAAGATTGAAAGTCAAGTTTTTCTTCAAAAAGAGAAATTCAAGATGAAGTTGTTTGAGCCTTGAAAGATGGTTTGGGAGACAATGTTCAGATTCCATCCATCAATGTTTTTGTTCTTGCATGGTTTTAAGAATTGTGGCTTGATTCTTGATAGGAAGGAAAAAATTCACGCAGAGGATAGGTGGAGTACCTTGATTGGAGCTTGAAGGCACCAATTGAAAACATAACAATAAGGATTGATATTTGGAAAATTTTGACCCTTTTTCCTCATTTGTTTTGTTAGGAGAAGAAGCTCCTAGTGGGGAGATATGACTCGGAGATCAAAATTTTACTCAAAAATGAAAGTGCCCAAAATATTTCAAAACTGACATCAAGTCGTAGTGTTATTCATTTTGATTCCAATGACACTTGAATCACCTCAATCCGATGTCGTATGACAAAGTTATGATGTTTTGATCATTTGGCTCACTAACTAAAAAATTTGTAGGTGCTGACTGGGCAACCTATACTATTGATGTAAAGATGCCTACTGGGCATATAAGACTAACCATAGCTCACCATGTGTCAATATTGTACAAGCACAGGTGGTCAAATATGATTGGTAACAATTTGTTTTGGTGGCACAATGGGAGGCTACCACATGGCCCAACCAGAGGTTGCCACATGGCACCTCCACATTTGTTGAAATTTTGTTAAGGGTCATATGGCTTCGACAAGAGTCGAATCAGAGACCTACCACAACATAGCCCAACACTCTACCAACTTGTATACACAATTTTTATTAACCGGGTAGTTCTCTACATCTACTTAAGGTTTAAGTGATGGTGCATTTGGGAGAGGGGTCGGGCAGTAAGCCCCGACTCCCAGTCATGTGCATCTCCACAGAAACCTAGCAGAGGTCTCCAAGTGGGTGAGGTGGGGACCAACCTTGACCCCCAGTCATATATGTTCTCCACACAACCACGTAAGAGTGCAATGGGGACCATACCTTGGTCACAGGGTAGACCATAGGACTGAGGTAGAAAGGTAAAAGAACTAGTGACAGGGGCAGAGTTTTAGACCTAGACCCAGGTCCCCTTTCAGTCGTGTAACCAACAGCTAATGTATCAGGAGCTATAGAAGCGGGGTGGGTGGTTAGCCTCGAACCTTAGCCACGTCAACCCATTCAACCACCTTCCCGACGGATTAGGTGCCAAGGTCAGCGAGGGCGAACCGATGGCCTTGACCCTCAACCTTATGGCACACCATGTGACCCTGCTTTTGCGTCTATGGGGTTATTGGAAAAATTAATGAAGCAAAAAATTGCACCAATGACAAGTGAATCTATCACTTCCCGAGTGGATAAAAGGGAGAAAATGTTTCTCTCTTTGCAGGTTCAGCGAATTTGGAGGATGAATAGCAAAAAAACCTTGGGAGAGCCATAAATTGATGAGTTTTTCTCTTTTTGAGCCCAAGAATAGCCTAGATAGGGGATTTTAGACATTATGAATCCTATGGAATCCTCTCTTTACTGATTGGAGCACTTGTGGAAGGCGTTTTTTTAGGTTTGAGTTGATGGGTGCTAGGGACAATTAATGGTTTGAAGTAGTTTTTGAAGGCTTTTGAGCATGGAGAGGACCTTGTAGGGGGTTTTCTAACCTTCATAAGTTATCTGCAGTAGCTGTGAATTATATGGTGAAGATCATGTTTGTGATTTCTGATTATGTCTTTTTGAAGAAAGCTCTATTTTAATACTTCAATGTGGAGTTGTTGTACATTTATGCTCATTTTCAGATGGAGTACAAGGTCTTGATGTGAGAGCCCTTTTCCTTTTTATTGTTCATGATGGACTGTAGGTGGTCATGCTTTTTAGAGTGAGAGTTCTTTGAAGGAGAATGTTTCCTTGAAGGGAAAACTAGCCACTCATTTTTCAACACATTTCCTGTACTCTTTTATCACTAAAATCTATGGAGTGGTCTGGTTGTGTTAGTAGGCCTGAAGATGTAGCCCAGGAGTGGTGAACTCCGTCTCCAAATTCTTTGTTGTAGCTCTTCATGTTTTCCTTTATGAATTAAATGATGATATGTTGCTTGTTTAAATTTCACATTAAAACTAACTTATTATCTTTGAAGAGACCAGAAAACTTGTTGATATAATAAGACCCATTTTTACTTGCAAAGTGTCAGAGGACGATCAATTTTTAGGAAGGAGAAGTTCTCCTCCAATTTTAGATCAATGGTCAAAGTAAACATATAATAATTGAAAATTGTGTAAAATAATTAAATAAACAATCTACAATTTTAATGAATCATATTGGCCAATAAATTAAGTCGAGGTGTGCATTTTAGTGAAGCAAGACAATTTTGGCCCGCTTCACAAAAATACACGCCTAACCTTCATTTCAAGGCCAAATTGAATGATTCAACTTGGAGAGTATTTTTTTACTTGTAGGTAACATTAATAAGATTAATTATTTTTATTTTTAATGTTTCATGGATATGTTGGGAAACATTCCACCATTTTCCCTATGAGGATGCCATTTATCCTACCATGTTACAACCATATTCCAACCCATTTTACAATTAGAATGTACAATATTTTTCCTTAGATAAATATGTAAAAAAAGGTATGTTGCCTATACTCTATGTTGCAAGAAATGAAAATTGAGATATAAACAGAACAATATCCAACTAACTTATTGAAATTCAACTATTGATATGTCGCTCTCCATCTAGATAGCAAAGTTGGTCAACTTTTTCTTTTGTAACATTTCCTTTTTGAAGTTTAAATTTTGACAAGCGAAATTAAATCATTCATTCAAACTAGGTGTACAATGAAGTGGAAAATAATAGAATACACCATTTAAAACATAAATCAATGATAAAGAAGGAAGAATGAGGTGTTGGCATTATGATACAAGTGTTGTCCTTGATGGCAACTCACTCACAGGTCAATTCAGTTTTGGTAAAAGGAAACTCACAGTACAACATGTATTTTTAGAGGTAACAAGGCAGTGGTACAAAAGAACAGGAAGATGGAACTAAGGTCTAATGATCGGAATAAATAAGGTAAAGGAAAAGGCTGATGAAAAGCAATTTAAAGAAGTATACGCAGGTCCACTTAGTCAAAACAACGTATACATGCTGGTCCATAGAACAAAAAGAGCGTATATGTATACAAGCACTGCCATAGGAAGAAAAGCACGTACATGTTGGAAAACCAAGGCTTTGGTTTGAGGTATTTGGTCCGTGGTATTGACCCTAGGTATTTGGTCCTAAGTGGTTTTGGTCCAAGGTATTGATAAAGGATCTAAGTGTATAAGGAGGAGAAGATCAAAGGGCTAAAGAGACAAGGAATGAACATCTTATGAAGTGTTATGTGCAAGTGTATGGGTTTCTAAGGAATACTTCTATCTGAAGTATATTTTATGTTGCAGGGGCTATGTTTGTGATTTGATATGAAATACTTTATGCACCTTTAATTCAATGTTGGATCAGGATCATGAGACTTGAAATGACTTATTATTGGATGATCTGATATTGGTTGGGCTAGATCTGATTATGTACACCTGTTTTATTCTTTAAATGTCACGATCTGAGTTTGTCTAAAGTTCATAAGTGCAACAAAGTTATGAGTTGATATTTGCAGATCTGTACGCAAGTTCTTGTCTTCAAAAGCGCGTGTACATGTAGGTTATACTCTTCGAAATAGAGTATACAAAAGAAAAGCTTCTTTTTTAGATCTGACTGATCTATCTGATCAATTTTTTTTTGTTTTACTGCTGTCTATCAATGAAGTCTTCTTAGATTTGAATGTAAAACTGAATGCATAAGGAGGCTGGTATTTGATTGATTGATTGTATAAATGAGAAGAAGTGATCTTTGTTGCTGCCTGTGTAAAGCTCTGTAAGTTGACAGTAGATGTTCAATATATTGTTCAAAAGTGTATGTTTGCAGTAGTTTTGAAGGTATATGCAGGTTTGATTAACGGAAGTAGTGTATACATGTAGTTTGGGTTCAGCCAAGCAGTGTATACATTCTGATGCATTGTTTTTGAGGTTACAACTGGTTATGAATGATGATCCAGGCTTCTGGGTTCAACACAATGTTCTGGTGCCAGTGATCTGATTTTTCAGTTTAACTGAATGTTGGTTGATGTAGTTTAGGTTTAAAATTTTTTGATGGGTCCAGTATGAAAATTGGATGAAATGTGGCCTTTAGATTGTGGTGTTGTGATCCAGGAATATCCATTCTGAAAATTCATGAAACGTGGTCCCTAGAGGAAGAAATAAGGTCGTAGCCTTCTGTAGGTCGGCACCTAAGTACTAGTAAATGAATTGGCTAGTACAAGAGCTAGGGGGTTGCAGCTCCCTTGTAGTAGAAGCTGGAAAACGAGAGAAGGTTGTAGCTTTCTACAGGTGGGTACCTGCGTACTGGTATGAGTCTGCACCAGTAAAGTTTGTAAACATATTTCCTTATTATTAAAAGAATACAGAGACGACAACAGTAGGTGGTTTTCACCCACATTGTGTTTCCACCTTAAATCTTGGTTTTCATGTGTGTTGCTTATATATGATGCTTTATTCTTTTTTTACTGCATTGTCTAATAAGTTACTGATGTACTAGTTTAAGATCAACACATGATAAATGGTCTAAATCACAAGTTCTCTAGATATACGTTGGTTTCTCTAATCACAGTTGCATGTACACACTAGTTCACTTCAATGAAGTAGAATATATAAATCTATTTGGGAAATAAAATTATTGATCTGATAATACTGATTCACTCATTATTATTTCCAACAATTGGTATCAGAGCTGCTCCTTTAGAAGATGTTTGATCGCTTGAAGGTATATCTTTCAAGATGAATAATCATGAAGGCATGGGATCCATTAGACCACCAATCTTCAATGGGAGAAACTTAGTATATTGGAAAATAAGAACCAGAGCCTATCTACAATCGCTTTGAACCGATGTTTGGGAAATTGTGGAAGGAGGATATCAATTTCCAGTAGCAATTCCTACAGATGTTGTAGGTAAGAAGTTATACGAAACTAATGCCAAATCTGTCAATACATTATTGGGAAGTCTATCAGAATCAGAATTTATCAAGATCATGCAGCTCAAGACAACCAAAGAAATATGTGACAAAATAATTCAAATCTATGAAGGAGACTATCAGGTAAAACGTGCTAAGCTTCAAACTCTTAGAATTCAGTATGAAACTCCTAAGATACATAATTATGAGAGTGTAGCCAGTTACTTTTTACGTATAGATGAGATTGTTAATTGTATGAAGAATCTGGGTGAAGAAATAAAGGATGTTACTTTAGTTGAGAAAATTTTGAGATCTTTATCTTCTAAATTTGAGTCAAAAGTGTCTGCCATAGAAGAAAAATAGGATCTTCAGACTATCATTATGACTCAACTTCATGGAATCATAACTACCTTTGAAATGAGAAAAGAAGGTCTATCAGATATGAGAGAAGCCACATTTAAAACATCAACAAAGGGAAAAGAAAAGGAAGAGAACAATGAATCAGGACACATTTCTAAAGAAGAAGATGAGGTAAATTTTGTCAAGAAGCTTCAAAGGGGTTCTGGAGGGTTCAGAGGTAAGTTACCTTTCAAATGCTTTGCTTGTGGTAGAGTCAGTCATTATGAATAAAAGGCTCCGACGTATAGAGAGGACCTTACCGTTGGAGAAGAACCATAGAAATGATGAAAACCATGATTTTTTCGCCATTCTCCAGTACAAGGTCCCATCCTTGCCTACCAGGAAGATGCCTATCAGGACACATTTCTAAAGAAGAAGATGAGGTAAATTTTTTCAAGAAGCTTCAAAGGGGTTCTGGAGGGTTCAAAGGTAAGTTACCTTTCAAATGCTTTGCTTGTGGTAGAGTCAGTCATTATTCTGCCAAATGTCCTCATAAAGATAAATATGAAAAAGGGAAGGAATATGCAAAAGGCAATAGGAAATAGGTTGTGAATAGGAGTTACTATATGCATGAAGATAGTGATGCTTTATCTAATAGTGATGAATATGAAACTAAACAAGATTATAGACTTCTCATGGCTTATGACAATGATGATTTTTTGGATGCATTAGAAGAGGAAGACTTTCATGAAGAAATCACTAAACTCAAAATCTGTTTAGAATAAAAGAATATGATCATAGATACTTTGACACACCAACTTGCTGAAAGAGAAAAACACAATGAAAATCTAGAATGTGAAATTGTGGGTCTAAGAAAGGATCTTGAGAAGACAAAATATCTCAATCTTAGATTTGCTAAAGGATCAGAGACTTTAAATGAAATTGTCAAATTTTGGTGTTCTCCACTGATAAAGATAGGTCTTAGATATACTGAAGAACCATCTCAATCACAGAAGCCGTCAACCTCCACCAAAAGCTATCTTGATGCCGCAAAGACCAGTGAATAGTATGTCAATCATCAGCAAAGGCCTAAAACTAATTATCAAGTATATCATACTAAATTTAATCTGAGGATGAATATCAATAGAAGCTACAACCAACAGGTAAACAACGTCAAAAGATTCAATGGTCGCAGAAACTTCTTTAATGGGCAATGTTTTTCATGTCATAACTTTGGGCATAAGGCTACTCAATGTATTGCTTATAAAACCATCAAGGCTAGAGAAGCACGAACTCAATGGAGTGTAACAGGAATCAAGAAAAGTTCCTATAATAACTTTTCTCCCCTTGAAAATGAAATAGAATGCTCGATTCATAACAACTTTGGTCATGAAGAATCTCAATGCAAGAGAAAATTTCGGCCAACACTTCAAAAGGAGAAAATTCCATTAAATCCCAAGATATAGAGAAGGAAGGAATCTCAATCAGAAAGATGTGGTATAGCCTTGTATGTAGAAGGACAAGAAAATCAGTGGTACATCGACAGTGGATGCTCCAAACACATGACAGGTGATAAAGAGAAACTTCACTCATATAATGCTTTAGAAAAGGAAAAGAATGTATCATTTGGAAATGACACTCCCATTGTCATTAAAGGTAAAGGATCTCTTTTATTGAAAGAAAAGGTTAAAGCTGGAAATGTTATGTATGTGGATGGTTTAAACCATAACCTGTTGAGTGTCAGTCAAATGTGTGATCAAGGAAATGAAGTGGTGTTTTGATCAAACAGATGTCTTGTTCATGAGCTTGATACAGGAAAGACTGTGATCAAAGGTACAAGAACTCCAAACAACTTATACATACTCAAAGGAGGACAACAATAATGCTATCTAATCAAAACAGATGAAAACTGGATGTGGCATAGAAGATTGGGACATATAAGCTTTTCTCAAATAAGAAAAGCATGCAGGCTCAAGGTAGTTCATGATCTTCCAGATACCAACATCCAAGAAAATACCATATGTAAACCATGTCAAATTGGTAAGAAAACCAAAGTTCACTTCATTGAAAAGGAAGGGTCGGCAAGTAAGCCTCTTGAACTTATCCATACTGATTTATGTGGACCAACAAGGAAAAAGTCACCTCGTGGAGAAGAATACTTTATTTATTGAAGATTTTTCCAGAATGTGTTAGATAGGTCTTCTAAAGCATAAAGATGAAGCATTTGAAAAGTTTAAAGCCTTCAAAGCTTTGGTTGAAAATGAATCAGAACAAAAAATCACATGCCTTAGATCTGATCGAGGGGGAAAATTCATATCAGATGAATTATTTGACTTTTGTGAGCAACTAGGAATAAAAAAGAAATTCTCCACTGCAAGAACTCCTCAACCAAATGGTGTGGTAGAAAGGATGAATAGAAAATTTCAACAAATGGCTCGAGCTATGCTAGATGAATCTGGAACTCCTACAACCTTCTGGGGTGAAGTTGCATTTGCTGCTGTGACTATTCTCAACAAAGCAAATGTTCAGGTAAATAGCACTCAAACTCCACATGAACTTTTGTATGGTAAGCCTCCTACTGTAAAATACTTTAACGTTTTTGGAAGCAAATGTTTTATCAAAAGAACTAATGAAAAACTTGGTAAGTTTGAACCCAGAGCAGGCAAAGGTATTCTTCTTGGTTATTCTTCCAGAAGTAAAGTATACAAATGTTATAATAAAAGACTTCGGAAAATTGTTGAAAGCATTGATGTCATAGTTGATGAAGCATGTAGAAATCCAGAACAGATTAAATCAACAAAGGAATATGACAATTAGGAAGATGGGGATTACTTTCCTGCATCAAATCAAAATGATATTGAATAAGAAACCAATGAAGCACCAGAAGAATATACAATAGATAGGGAAAATACTCCATCTAGGTATGTTCAGAAAAATCATCTAGAATCTCAAATTCTAGGAGAAAAAGGGTCTGGCGTACAGACAAGAAGAACTCTTACAGGAGCCTCAAGTTATCTAGCATTACTATCCTCCACAAAACCTCAGAATGTAAATGAAGCCTGCCAATATGAATGTTGGGTCAAGGCCATGGATGAAGAATTAGATCAAATTGAAAAGAATGATACTTGGGAGTTAGTTCCTAGACCTCATGATAAAAATATTATAGGAACAAAGTGAATATTTAAGAATACGCTGAATGAAAATGGAGAAGTTATTAGAAACAAGGAAATACTTGTTTTCAAAGGGTATGCCCAACAAGAAGGTATAGATTTTGAAGAAATGCTTGCACCTGTTGCCAGACTTGAAGCCATAAGGATGTTTCTTGCTCTTTCTAGTTTTCGAAAATTCAAAGTATATCAAATGGATGTAAAATCACCCTTTCTTAATGGAGATTTATAAGAAGAAGTTTATATTGAACAAATAGAAGGATTCATTCTTTGAAATGATGCAAAACTTGTATGCAGACTCAAAAAGGCTCTCTATGGTTTGAAATAGGCTCTAAGGGCTTGGTATTACGACCTTGACAAATATCTACACCAACAAGGATTTACAAAAGGTTTTGCACATAGTAATTTATACACAAAGATTGAAAATGATAAATTGCTAATTATTGTTGTTTATGTTGATGATATCATTTTTTGTAGCAATGAAGAATCCATGAGTTAGAATTTTGCTTTAGTAATGCAACAAGAATTTGAAATGTTCTTACTTGGTGAACTTACTTATTTTCTTGGTCTACAAGTTCAACAAACAAAAGATGGTATCTTTATTTCAAAAACCAAATATTTCAAGCAGACCTTGAAAAATTACATAATGGAAGATTCTAAACCTGTATGTACTCCAATGGTAACAGGATGCAGTCTCAGCTCTAATGATGAATCACCAACAGTGCACCAACCAACTTACAGATCCATGATTGGAAGTCTACTTTATCTAACAGGTACCAAACCTGACATCATGCATGCAGTAGGAATGGTTGGAAGGTTCCAAGCAAATCCAAAGGAATCACATCTCCAGGCAGTCAAAATAATTTTCAAATATCTCCAAGGAACACAGGACTTTGGACTATGGTATCCTAAAGATACAAACCTTACTCTTCATGCATATACAGATGCAGATTGGGTAGGAAGTTTTGATGATCGAAAGAGCACTAGTGGTGGTGCATTCTATATGGGTTCCTAACTAGTATCTTGGTTCAGCAAGAAACAAAGTTCAATTGCTTTATCTACAACTGAAGCAAAATATGTGGCTACTGCATATTGCTGCACACAACTACTTTGGATGATGCAAACTTTGGAAGACATTTAGATCACATATACTCCACCCATATCCATTCTATGTGATAATACAAGTGCCATCAATATTTCAAAAAAGCCAGTCATGCACTCCAAGACCAAGCACATACCCATCAAGTACCATTTTCTACGAGAACAAGTGCTTGAACAAAAGGTCAAATTGGAGTATGTTCCCTTAAAAGAAAAGGTTGCTAATATATTCACTAAACCACTGCCCAGAGAAACATTTGAATATCTCAAACAAAAGCTGGGAGTAGTTGCTGCATCATCCTGCTGTTAAATCCAGTTTTTTAGAGGAAAGTTATTATATGTGGGTTTCATGAAGTATAGTCGCTTATACACGCAGGTTTTTGTAGCTGAAGGAGCATATATGTTTTTTTCTAACAGAAAAACAGTGGGTCAGACTCTACTATGGGTGTCCTGTCTGATGTTGATGATTATAGTCTAACGATACACTTTGTTCATTGATTTTTATCTAACTGACAAAGATGCCTTGATGAATGAATTGTTGACAATGCAAAGGTACCACAGGTTCAGGGGGAGCATAAGCCTTCACACACATTTTGCATTGTTGGCATTATGGTTGCTGAGTCCAGCTATGGATTCAAATATTTATACCATTTGTATTTTAATTCATGTAAAGGTCTAGGGTGTGATATGAGTTCTGATATATTTGAATGAGTCCTATTGGACAAATAATGTAATTTGTATCCCCACTTTGCATGGGATGGATGGTGTAATATTTATTGTATTTCTATCATGTATAAAAAATTGGTATATCCCCACTTGTTTTGGTGGATGAGTCAAATGTGGTGTATCCCCACTTGGTTGGGTGATTGATGTATGTATGTGTAATTGGTCATAGGGAGGTCATACTCAATTAGTTGAGTTATAGAGTCATGTTATTCTTTTGAATCATATCTCCACAGACTCGACATGTACTCAGGGGGAGCATGAACATCATAATGTATATCCAAGGAGGAAGGTTGCTTGGTACGCCCTTTTCACTTGATGTCAAAGGGGGAGAGTATTTTGGTGTTGCATGGTTTCTACAACTTGCAGTAATCAACACCATCATGGTTGCCATCAAGTCCAAAGGGGCAGATTGTTGGCATTATGATACAAGTGTTGTCCTTGATGGAAATTCACTCATAGGTCAATTCAGTTTTGGTAAAAGGCAACTCACAATACAACATGTATTTTCAGAGGTAATAGGGTAGTGGTATAGAAGAACATGAATATGGAACTAAGGTTTACTGATCAGAATAAAGAAGGTAAAGGAAAAGGCTGATGAAAAACAATTTAAAGAAGTATACGCAGGTCCACTTAGTCAAAACAGCGTATACACGCTAGTCCACAGAACAAAAAGAGCGTATACGTATACACACACTCCCACAAGAAGAAAAGCGCGTACATGTTGGAAAACCAAGGTTTTGGTCCATGGTATTGACCCTAGGTATTTGGTCCGAGGTATTTGTTATGTGGTCTTGACCCTAGGTATATGGTCCAAGGTATTGGTCCTAAGTGGTTTTGGTCCAAGGTATTGATAAAGGATCTAAGTATATAAGGAGGAGAAGATCAAAGGGCTAAAGAGACAAGGAATAAACATCTTGTGAAGTGTTATGTGCAAGTGTATGGGTTTCTAAGGAATACTTCTATCTGAAGTATATTTTATGTTGCAAGGGCTATGTTTGTGATTTGATCTAAAATACTTTGTGCACCTTGAATTCAATGTTGGATCAGGATCATGAGACTTGAAATGACTTATTATTGGATGATCTGATATTGGTTGGGCTAGATCTAATTATGTACACCTATTTTATTCTTTAAATGTCGTGATTTGGGTTTGTTTGAAGTTCAGAAGTGTAGCAAAGTTATGAGTTGATATTTGTAGATCTGTACGCTAGTTCGTCTCTTCAAAAGCCCGTGTACATGCAGGTTATACTCTTCGAAATAGCATATACAAAAGAAAAATCTTCTTTTTCAGATCTGACTGATATATCTGATCAAATTTTGTTGTTTTACTACTGTCTGTCAATGAAATATTCTTAGATATGAATGTAAAACTGAATGCATAAGGAGGATGGCATTTGATTATTGATTGTATAAGTGAGAAGAAGTGATCTCTGTTGCTTCCTGTGTAAAGCTCTATAAGTTGACAGTAGATGTTTAGTATATTGCTGGTTGGTACAAACTTAATTCAAAAGTTTATGTTTGTGGTATTTTTGAAGGTATGCGCAGGTTTGATTAAGAGAAGTAGTGTATACATGCAGTTTGGGTTCAACCAAGCAGCGTATACATTCTGATGCATGGTTTTTGAGGTTACAACTGGTTTTGAATGATGATGCAGGTTTCTGGGTTTAACAAGTGTTTTGGTGTCAGTGATCTGATTGTTCAAATTAACTGAATATTGGTTGATGCATTTTAAGTTTAAAAGTTTTTTATGGGTCCAGTATGAAAACTGGATGAAATGTGGCCTTCAATTGTGGTGTTGTGATCCAGGAGTATCCAGTCTGAAAATTCATGAAACATGGTCCCTGGAGGAAGAAAGAAGGTCATAGCCTTCTGTAGGTTAGTGCATAAGTACTAGTAAACGAATTGGCTAGTATAAGAGCTAGGGGGTTGCAGCTCCCTTCCAGTAGAAGCTGGAAAGCGAGAGAAGGTTGTAGCCTTTTTTAGGTGGGTGCCTGCATATTGGTATGAGTCTGCACCAGTACAAGTTTGTAAACATATTTCCTTATTATTAAAAGAAGACAGAGACGACAACAGCAGGTGGTTTTCACCCACATTGTGTTTCCACCTTAAATCTTGGTGTTCATGTGTGTTGCTTATGTATGATGCTTTATTCTATTTTTACTGCACCATCTAATAAGTTATTGATGTACTGGTTTAAGATCAACACATGATAAATGGTCTAAATCACAAGTTCTCTGGATATATGCTGGTTTCTCTAATCCCAGTTGTGTGTACACGCTAGTTCACTTCACTGAAGTAGCATATATAAGTCTATTTGGGAAATAAAATTATTGATCTGATAATACTGATTCACCCCCCTCTCAGTATTATTTCCAACATGAGGGTATGGCGATCATTTTTTTGAGTTGTTTAGAATTGGTTTAAAAACTGAGAAATTGTCATATTTGTCAAATTAATTGCAAGAAAATGACACATAATATGAGGTATGTGAAATACGATTTTGTCAAAAATGAATATTTGTTCAGCCCCATGGGATTATTTCCAATTAATGACATATGTATAGTCTTCAACAAGAATTTTTATAAGCCTAGTTTTGTACATTTCCACTCAGTTCTTGACAAAACAATTCAAGAAGTTAAGTTGCTAGTTTTGAATTTTGACCAAGACCATTATAAATTATGCACGTGTAAATAAATCATTCATTCAAATATGATCATACAATATTTTCATGCATTTGCATGTTTATGGCTTGCATTTTAAACCAAAATCCCATGATAGTAAATATTGTTAAAAGTGCACTTTTCATACATCTATTGTGAGCAAATGAGGGAAGGTTATAAAAATCCAACAGAGGAACGTTCTTTCCCAAAATGTGTACCTATCCCATTCCCAAATCCATTTACTATAATCATTTCATAACGGGGGCTGTCTTGTATTTTTATTAAACTAAGGGGACATCTCATGAATACATGACAAGCCTTAGGTGTTTTTGCTCAACAGGATCATTTTTAGCCCATATTGAAAAATCAGGTGTATAATGAGGTGAAAAATTGTAGAACGCACCATTTCCAACTGAAATCACTCAGAAATAAGGACGAATGAGGGTATGGCAGGCTTTTTTTTTATTTGGGTAAAATTGGGTTAAAAATTGAAAAATTGTCATTTTTTCAAATCAATTGCAAGAAACAAACACAAAATCTAAGGAATGTGAAAGACATTTTTGTCACAAATACATCTACCTTAAAACCCATAGGATTATTTTCAGTTAATGACACCTGTACAACATTTGGTGGAAATTTTTCTAAGCCAAGTTTTGTACATTTTTCCGCTTTTTTTGATAGAACAATTCAAGAATTTAAGTCATCAATTTACTATTTTGACTAAGAGAATTACAAATTGTGCACAAGTGAAAATAAATCGTTTATTCAAATATGATCGTGAAATATCTACATGCTTTTTTATGTTTATGTCTTGCATTTTACACCAAAAGTCCCACATAGTAAAAAATGTTAAAAGTGCACTCTTCATAAATTGAATGTTGATTATAAAGCTTATTATATAAAAGTTAAAACATAAAGTTTATTATATACAAATTTTATACTATAAATTTTATTATTCATATAAATATCTAAAAACCTAGTTTGATGGCATCCTCGATGTGCATCCTGAACTTCCATCCTCCACGTGTATTCCATGTGTACATCCATAGTGTGCATCCTCAACCTGCACACTCAACTTCCATCATCAACGTGCATGCTCAACGTGCATTCTCAAATTCCATTCTCAATGTGCATTTAACTCTGATTCAAAGACATCATCGCCCATGGAAACAAGGGCCTTCTCTACCATGCCATCAACTGAAAAACAAGGTTTCCAACTTGAGAGTTTCTTATTTAAAAAGTTCCAAGAGAGCGCTGATGAATGGAATGGTAGAAGAAAGTGGCTAGAATTTATGGTCGATATACTCTTAAGAGAGGAAGCGCATCAATTTGTTTTAGGAGAATTTAATTTTAGAATTGAAAAGATAAATGTGTCTATTTTTAATTATGATCGTGAGTCTTTTGATGCCCTGAAAATCATTGTATCAACATTGGGGGATAACCACCTGGTCCGGACCTTAATACAGCTCCTTTTCCATTTGGGATGGTGGCTCCGATTGGATATAATGGGACCAGTTTCCCAATAATGAAAAAAAGGGGTGGATGAGTGATAGGTTGTCTGATCTAATGATAGGCGAATAACTTAATCTATCAACAAAATAAGAGAACTAATACTAATCCCGGGAACAATTATTCTTTGGAAATGCAGCGTTTGATGATCTTTGTCTATTGACAGGCATATAGATGACTCTATCAAATAATAACATAGATATTTATTCATTCAAAGATTACTTCATCTAAATAGTTAAACAAAGTGATTAACACAAGATTGCTGCACTTATCATTTATATCATCGATACATACATGATTGGAAGAAAAGCATACTATAAATAGCCAATAGTTGAATGAATAAAGAATGCTGTTAGAACACATATATATATGCGATAATAGCAAGAGCGATCAAATGACAATTCATATAACAAGAATGAGTCCAGACATAGATAATAGTACCATATGAGATGCTAATCAATCCCAATATCAATCACTATTTGAAATTCTTCCTTCAACGCAGAAATGCTTTCAAACAAAGATAGTGGTGCACATTTGTATAAAATCTTCCTTATCAAAATCAGAATGATTGGTCCAGTTTCATAAAAGAATATCCCTGAAGTACAATAGTGCAACTTCAGGGTTTAAGTCATATACAAAACTTTACGACCCTTTCTAAATGCATCAAAGGGTCTATAAATACTACACTAAACTAAAAATCTATGAAACCAAAATCCTACTTAATTGGTATCAATTAATGATAACTATCTCCTTGGTAGCGATCTAGCAGTCGGCGGTATGAATCATCACTCAGGTTGTTTGCCTTTAAACCTGAGCTGGCTTATCGCAAGCATTGGCTCCACTTCGGGTAGTCTGTTGAGGTGAGAACTGAGTTGGGCAGTATAGGTGGCATCCTGAATATCAGGGATAATATACCCAATCGCATCTATAAGGCATTTGAGGGCGGCTCTCTGGCTGTGCGGCTTCACTAAAAAGAACCAATAGGCATCCCATATCAAACTGTTAATTCCTACGATTAACCTTCCATTTTTCTCCAGCTCCGGGTAACATGACTACTCCAATATTTTCATTGCTGTTAATTTGCCTGGAGTACATTGAGAAATCATGTTAGACAAGCAAAGAGTATTATTAACCAATTCAACCAAATTACTAGTGGTTGTCTTGCATCTTGAAATCGCTCTTTCTGCCTTCATTAACTGAGATTTCCATTCTGTAAATAATATTTCTTTATGTGATTCTAGAATCCTTGGTAGATTAGCCGCCTGTCCATGATCGGTATCCTGCCATTCCAGAAAATTGGTCAATGTTTCTTCGGCTTGATCCAAGTCTGTTCTTGCCTTTTCTACTTTGTCACATATGGATGCTATTAAATCGCATAATGGTTCTGCCTGGGTGATTTGCTGACACAAAAGCTTCATCTGATTTATCAATCCCTTGTTTAATTGAAATGCCTCTGCTTTGAATTCATTTATCTGTGGGAGATTCTTTGTTTGCTCAAGTTGAGCTGATAATTGAGCGATCTGCTCATCTTTGGATTTCAGCATTTTCTCATTTGATGCTTTTAGTTGCGCCAATGCCTCAGATAGCTCCTTTTGCTTTTGGACTGCACTATCGTCAATCCTCTGTTTTTCTTCCTGCAATTGTTTAGTCAATTGATTGTTTATTTGTTGTTGTACTACCAATTGTTGTTCTGCCTGCTCTGCCTTTTGCGGCGCTTCCGATAATTGCGCTTGTAGAGAAAAAATATCCTGGTCTTTTGTCTTCAATAAACTGCTCACCTCTGATGCTTTGTCTATTGTCGCCGCCGAATAGGCTCCAACATATTGCGATAGTTTTGTCAAATCATCAGAGGGGTCAAATTCCTCTTTCCAAAGCACATTGCTCGTTACTGTTTGTTCTGGGAATAAAGAAGGTTGATTAGTCCTTCTCCTCTTCCTCTGTCATTTCACTACAGCTTTATTTCTTGGGCTATAGAAGACATCTAAGGGAGGAATCTCTTCAATCTGCAAAATGACTTCGCCAGAAGGATCCTTTGGGATTATTTCCACTTCTTTTGACTTGGGTGGGTCGTTGGTTTCACCTGAAACCTGCTTTGAAGTCGCCTCCTGTGTATTGACCTCTTTTGATGTCTCGTCATCTTTAGAGCATTCAAGATTGCTGATAATTGAATTAAATTGCTGCCATTCCTGGAGCAATTTCGGATCAATCTGAGTATCTTCATTTACATTTAAACTGCTCTGTTATTGCTCTTTCGCCTGGGTCTCTTCTTATCTTTTCTCATGCACTTCTTCCTATTGCTTTGATGTAATAGGAGGTTCTTTAACAAGTCACTGCTCAAGCTCGCTTGATTCTATTGTTGGAGTCGTCGCTAACAGATCTAGAGGCAGAGTTTGCAACCTCTGCTCTCTAAGTCTGTTGAATTCAACTAGTCCTTCATCTTTGTATTCAATTATAGCGAGCAATTTAACTTGATACATTGACTCGGCCGATGCGAACAAGTCCTCAAATCTATCTTCTTTATGCTCGAACTTGGTCAATTTGGCTTGTTCGAGTGCATTATAGGTGACTTTGTTTGGATCAAATCGCCTGCTCGGTAGAGTTGCCAGGGTTAATGAGTTTATTTTCTCAGCTTCTTTCTCTGCATGTTTGAAATCATGTAGAGTGTAGATACCACACCTCAAGGGAAAAGAAGGCCAGACCTGCTTCTTAGCTTTCTTTAGAGTTTGTGTAACCCCATCAGAGATGATCTGATAGGTTATTTCCCTGGCCAGCAGTTTATCAGGGATGTATAGAGGAAGAACGTGGGGTTTGGCTTGACTGCCAAAAATTCTGATATAAGTGAACTTTTCCTCCCCGAACCAACTTCCTATGGATTTTAAATCAATCCCTACTTGGTAGGAAATCTTAGGGGTAGGATTATTGAAAATAGAATGATGAATGGGCAACATGAATCCGTTGCATATTTGATACAAATGGTGCTTATAGTTGGTTTTCCACAACTTTTGATGGTATATGTGAATAGGTGTGGGGTCTTGCGACGTCCACCTCCATCCAAGTACAGGAAATTTAGAATTAAAACACAGGACATCTAATATATAGGCATTGTAGTAAAATGGGGGAATGAACCTTTCATTGACGTGGGACTTGGATCTAAAATCAAGAACTGTGGATGCTAACTTATCGGATAGTATATTTGCCCAATCCATTATTTCACCACTACATGCTGCCTCCATTAAGGGGACCATTTATATAGTAAAATTGGCGGAATCATGTAATCCCCACAACCTACACATCATTATCCCAGCATAGCAATAAGGAGAGCATAGAGAATCGACCGAGTACTTACCTGAAGATTCGTGCTTGTGTTTTGCTGAATTTTGTCTCCAATCCCGAATGGGTTCGGATTCAGTCTCATTCTCAGCTCGAAATTTCTCCAGAAATTTCGCGTTATATTTCTTCTCTGGCACCAGTAAATGATACATTTGCCTTAAATCCTCAGCTTGAAAGGAACCGAAAATTCTCCCATCTCTGGTGCTGAAGGTTCGGTCTGTAATTGGGATTTCCTTAATTGCCCATCTCACCACATCTGTATATGGGAGGATTTGCTCCCGAGCCGCTATCCGATGAAGAAAAGAGTTGGCTAAATCCTTTAGATTAACCTCGGATTTGCGAGTGTGGTCAGCTGAGACTTGTACTACTGTCACCTTTGGCCCTTCGACTTCGATCAAATTATAGGTACCTTGCCAAGTAGTTCTGGCAAGTCCTAGGCATGTAGTATCCGATATTAATCCTTTCTTTTTAGAACCTGGATCAACAACGAGTTGCCCTGTGGCCGGCGAAGCGGAAGCCATTGTAGTTTTCTTGGACTTCTTCCCCATTCTGCTTGAAGCTGTTACTTTGGAAGAATTCTGCACAGGAATGATAATGAACGTGATACAGAAAACGATAGCGCAAATCGAATATGAGTGAGATATATATCGATAAATGCATGGCGAATGATTAACTTAAGGTGGCCTCGGATATAATCTGTAAAAAGATCTTAGGCTTACTGTTTCATTAAATGGCCGTTAAGACCTGTCAATCCTATAAATGCCCGTCAATTCGATTATTGGCCAAATGATTTATTTGAAGCGTGCCTTGGATGTTTTGGCGGTTGAGTGCGGATGAATGGCTCTTCGGAAGATAAGGCTTTAAATACGAATTAATCGTAATAAACCCGCTTTAAGATTTTCTTTGAAATCTGCGCTTTTGGCTTTATCGCAATCGGGCGTCAGGGGAAATCATAAATTGTTACATTGGTTCCATTTGGAATCCCTGATCGCCGATAGTGATATCGCATCACGTTAGGAGTACTGAGTGGGACACTTTAAAAGCATGCATAGTTGATCGCCGATTGCTGATAGAGATATTGCATCGCATCGGAGAAAAAGGGAGTTTTGTTGCACCAACTCATTATCATCGATATCCGATAGCCTATTTCGCATCAGAGAAAACCAATGGGTCCTTAAGTTGTGTTTCCTTTGTCATTGTGATATGCGATCTTGCGATCGCTTTATCGCAATGATAAAAGATTAATCATTTATATATAAGGCCTTTGATTGGTTCATTCAAAAAGGTTTGATAAGGTTTTATTTTATTATTTCAGACCTTTTTGAATAAAACTAAGTTGATACCAATTAAAATTAAAAAGGGAGCCATTTCATATTATAGTTTTGGGATAATAATGATATGAAATGGGGGGTTTTTGTAGGGCACAACAATACATTACTTAAAAAACTGTGTACTGATTCAATATCATGGAATGTAGGATAGTTGCCTACCTCTGCCCCAATCTAGTTTATCCTGCATATTTTGGCGTAGCGTCTAGTATCAATCTCGTATCCCCCTTGTTTCCATGCATCCCAAGCAGCTTCTGAACTAGCTTCTAAGCTTTGTATTCTCCTCCAACTGACCGATCCTCCTACTGTGGAATTTATGTAGTCTTCTCTTTTTCCTTCCATTAGCTTGTACAACTGATCTAGCATTCCCGACTTGTCTCGGTCATCTATAGGTTCCATGAACCTTGGTCCTTGATATGGACCTAGCAGTTGTATTACTTGCATTCCTTCTACTTCAAAGATCATCAAATCTTTCTTCGGGTCGATGATAACATGGTTCTCGTATGCCCAGTCAATACCAAGAAGTGCTAGGTACGGGTCCTTATCACCCATGATATTAATTACTTCAAATTCAGTATAAATCTTCACTCCTACATCCACTTCTACATATTCCAACCTTCCAATGGGAAAGATGAAATATTTATTTTCCATCCACAACTGTATTAGCAAATACTTAAGTTGCAGCTTCCCAATGCTTCCCATGTCTTTCTGGGTAGAATGTTTACATCTGACCGCAGATCTAGCATTGTGTCCTTAGTTTGAATCCTAGAACTTGAGCATCAAACCAAAATTCTCTACCAATTCCCTTTTTGTTTCGTCTTACCCTTCGCGAGTGTATTTTCGATAGGTTTGCCAATATGGTCTCCCCCTTTTCTTTGTCTTCTGGCAATACTGCTCTCAAATTCCTGCTCAACTCCTTTAACATTTGTTCATTATCAACACTCTGTAAAAACAACCGAAACCATTCTTCGATTGGTTGGGGTTTACCTATTATGTGCGAGTCATGTTTCTTATCTTCTTTTTTGTCTGCTAACCCATCAAATAACTTTGATGCTTCCTAATAGTATTTCTTTTGTTGGGTAGGGTTGTATGACTGTTTTGGCGAGGCTACCCAAACAATTGGAGGCTGGTCTAGGGTACATTGATCATCCCCTATCTTCACCCCCTCTGGTAAATATATTTATATTAGTTATCAGAAGCGATTTACAAGTTCATGGTTATGTATTGATCAAATTAGCCCTTCTCTATCTGGTTCTTTCTTCCCATTTTGCCATTAGCTCCGTATAATTTTCGGTGGCATGTGCATTGACCCTGCATTGTGAGCACCAAGACCTTCTTGGGAGTGGACAATCTCTTGCAACATGTCCGTCTTGATCATAGTTGTAACATCTTATAGGGGGTTACCTACTATGTGTGATTCATGTTTCTTATATTCTTTTATGTCTGCTAACCCATCAAATAACTTGGATGC
This sequence comes from Pinus taeda, assembly GCA_000404065.3. Taxonomy (NCBI): domain Eukaryota; kingdom Viridiplantae; phylum Streptophyta; class Pinopsida; order Pinales; family Pinaceae; genus Pinus; species Pinus taeda. The sequence continues at coordinate 92,900 of APFE030174952.1, read as the reverse complement.
TTCCTAATAGTATTTCTTTTGTTGGGTAGGTTTGCATGACCATTTTGGTGAGGCTACCTGAACAATTGGAGGTTGGTCTAGGGTACATCGACCATCCCCTATCTTCTTACCCCCTTTGGTAACTATATTTATATTAGTTATTGGAAGCGATTTAGCAATTCATAGTTATGTATTGATCAAATTAGCCCTTCTCTGTCTTGTTCTTTCTTCCCATTTTGCGATCAACTCTGTATAATCTTTGGTGGCATGTGCATTGACCCTGCATTGTGAGCACCAAGGCATTCTTGGGAGCGGACAGTATCTGGCAACATGTCCCTCCTGATCACAGTTGTAACATCTTATAGGTCCTCTTCCCCCTATTCTTCCTCCTCTCATACCTCCTCCTTGTTCCCCATGACCAGATTCATTGATTCTGACAGTGGATCTATCTAGCTATTATGCTAAGGCATATAATGCTCGGCATTGGTCAGTGTGGTGTGTTGTGGATGCACATAACTCACAATAATTGTTGTTAGGTACATTGGAATACTTTTGTAGTATTGGACATACCTGTGGAAAATTTCCATAGTTCTTACAAACTTCATAGTAGCCTTGCATGTTTTGGCCTGGGAAAGATCCTTGTGCTCCCACTACTGCAACTCCTGCTATTGATGGACCCTGATGATCTTTCAATTCCCCCTAAACTATTTGTACCTCTCAACCTTGGGTATTAAATGGCCACATGGCCTTCCACTAGGAAGTGTGTACACCATACATTGGGTCTTACTGGTTGTGTTGGTTGTAGGTCCTTTAATTTCTCTGTTAGACTAGCTATCTGAGTTTGGAGGCCCATGATCAATGGGTCTTGTGATCCCATCTCTCCTCGATACTCATGTGGGTATCCCGCCATGGCATCTATGCATGATACTTGTTCCAAGGCATCGAAAAGAGTTCCAATGTTTTGTTGGTTCAATGGTGTTCTTATAAGGGGTAGCAGTGCTTTGATGAACCAATCTCTCTGGTGATTGGGATCTATGGTATATCTTATATTGCCAATAACATCCTTAAACCTATACATCAGTTCCCAAGTAGTATCTCCTTCTTTTTTCTTGATCTCCCATAGGTCAGACAATCCCTGCTGGTTTGTTTGTGGTACCTTAAACTCCTAAACAAAGCCTCTCTTAATATCATCCACTGAAGGATTCTAGTTCTGTTCTACCCATTTGATAAACCATCTAAAAGTTCTTTCTCATAATTTGGTCTGGAACTCGATTGACTTTACATTATATGGTTCTTGGCATGCTCCCCATATAGCTTCACACAGATACAATGTTGTTCTATGTCTTCATTCCCTCTACCAGCAAACTCAGGATATCTAGTAAATTACCCTACCATGTTAATTCAAGTGTATGCTAGGAGCACAAATCCTTGGTTTCTAGGTTGTTGAGATCCTTGTATCCCCATATTACTAACACTTCTATTAGATGTATTAAAACCTGCTTTGTATTTTTCATGCACGTTGTGTACTCGTATTACTTTAATCAACTTTGCAACAATTTTATCAGGGCTTTTGTAAAGCACCAGGGGAAGGTCGGGGAAAACACTACCTGTGGTTTGGGGGCTCTGCTACTGTACCCTAGATGATGTATCATTTTCAGTGAATAATCTTCTCATCGCATCACACATTTCACCTTCTGTCTCCTTCTCGTAGTTGCGGCGAGAGATTCCTTCCGACATCTTCCTCACACTTTTCTGCTACTAGCACTCTCCTCTACACCTTAATATCTCTATCTCTTTGCAATCCTTCTATGTCCATTCCTTCAGTAGCACTTACATTTCCCGAAAAATTAGCATTCTCCCCTTAGGCCCTTCCCCCAGTACTAGGGTTTTACGCTACCAAAGTTGCTCTGGGTAAAGATAACAACCCTTCTTCCACCATCAACATATTAATATAGAAAGGCACTTCGGTCATTAGTTTCCCTCTTAACCTTGATATAAACACTACGTCAGCCTTTGAAAAGGACTGATAATTTTCTGCAGCAAATTTGACTACGTACCCTTCTATGGTAGTCTGTACCCAAAAGTATATTACTCTCGTTAGCTCACTATCCAAGTGTCGTAGTGTTGCGATGTCTACAGAATCCTAGTTGCAACGAGTTGGCGTAACTCGTTTGACTCTTTACTTTTAGGCTCCTCAGCTAGTTATACAAGTGTTCTAGAAACTTACACCAGAAGATCTCGTACTGATCATTTTCAGCCTCTGAGTATAAAATTTCTCTACTAACTTTAGCGATAGGCTGGCTTTGGAAAGTAGCCTACTCTGATATAAACTAATCTACTTCATTATCACACCAATCTTGTATCTCCTTCTTAAATATCCTTGACACCATATTCCAAATCAGATCTCGAGATTTTAGGTCCCGGCAAAGGAACCATTTGTTGGCACAAAAATGACATCAGGGAAAGACCTTGGGTTCAGGCACAAGGGGCCAACAAGGGACCACTATAGTCTAGGACAATGCCGACATTATCACCTTACCCCAAGGAGCAAGGAGTCTCACCCAAGGTGTGTCATGATTAGAACTAAGAAGGGTTCTGAAGAGTATCAAGGATATCGCAACCATCAATCTACGTACAGATTAAAGCATACATTCATCATAACATTATATCATTATGGAGGTCACATTCATATGAGGAAATACCTTCGCATTGAAAAAACTTTTGAGTAGGCATATTAATCACGACATTACACACAGATACTACAATGTAATAGGTCCAATTATTCATTTATATTAATTCAACATAATATCCATGACAATACATCTTTGGCATGAAGCTGTGCGTAAATACATAAAATACCATAACAAAGTACTCCAGTGATCTGAATTTGAAACTACTTGAAAAAGGTTTGCAAGGTATTCAATTCAGTATTAAACATGTTTAAAACATTCCCATGTCTTGCAGTAAAGAAACAAATGAAGTTTTCATTTGTTCATGATCCATTCAAGCATAGCATAAATATTTAATTTTACTGTTTAACACATTAAAACGAATTTGTTTTGCAAAATAAATCAACCACAGATGTAAAATAAGTTGATGAAGCAGTTCACCCCTCCTGGGCTACGTCTGCTGGGTCCAAGGCGCCCAAATGGGTCTATCCTCGTTTTGATTAAATGCTCAAAATGGAATTACAGCTGAATAGAAGTCTCTACAAGTGAAATATACTGTAAAATCAGATTCAAAACACATGAATCCTTCAAGATTGACTGTTGGTTCACCTCCAATGGATACCTGCACCCTGAAACAATCCTCACAATACTGGGCCCTAGTGGCTCCTAGAACTTCCATGGCTCCAAAACCTATGCAAATGACCTCTGATGGAAAAAAACCTATGCCAATGGCTTCAGCACGTCCGCAATACCCAAAATCAAAAAAAAATTCGTCCAAAACCACCTTTCCTAGCCAAAGTTATGGCCATTTAATGAAAACTGCCAGTTTCCCCTAAAAGGACTCCAACTAACTTTAGTGGAGCTCTGCCAATTATGGCGGGACCGCCAAGTTTGGCGCTCCACCAAAAATTCCGCAAACCATAACTGCAGTTAACTGCCCGAAAGATGCTGCATGTGACCACGTGGAGGTTTTCATCGAATTTCGTGCCCAGCAGTTTGGGTTTGGCCCTTGGTTCCTGGGCACGGTCGTATGGAGGCGGAGTTGGCCCTTAGGGGCTAGCCCCATTCTTTCCCACCCATAGCATAATTCAAACCTTAACTAAAGAATTTTCTATTAATCTTTCAAATACATGGCTTTTGGTGCGTTGGTAAAGCTTGGGCTTTGTTGGACAGAGGTCGTGGGTTCAAACCACGAATGACCCAAAAAATTTTAACATACGCACAAAGATGCTTATGTCAGCCGATGTCACCCTGGGCCACATGGAAAATTTTGAATGGCTTTTCCGATGGAATATTCCTTGGAATATTTCCAAGAATATTCTACAGAATATTCTTCTTTTATTTTTTTTTTAATTCACAAATTAAGGGTCATTGGGCAATTTTGTTTTTGCCATAACTTTCACATACGATGACCATTTGTTGAACCATTTGCGGCGCTGGAATCGGGAGGACAAGCTCTATATAGTCGTTCAGGTTCAAGCCAATTTTGAGAAATTTCATTTTTGAGCATTTTTCGACACTTGGCACATGAGCCCCTGATCATCCAGATCTCATACTAAGCCCCACTTTGGTCTTCCCACAACTATTCCACCCTCTAGGAAGGCTCCTATGTGCTCTAGAATCCCTCTAGAATCAATGCTTCTTCATGGTGTTCTCTCTTTTTTATCTATTCCTCTATTGCTCCAAACTATCACTTCCATTTGGTTGTGTATCCCCTCGGCTACTTCTCATCCTCCTCCTTATTTACTTAGCTATTTTTGCTTATTCCTGACACCTTGCCACAATTATCCCACAACTGCATGGTATTTATTCCTTTCCTAGTTGTCTTCGCCGAAACTTAACCATTGCTCCCGCCACCTATTTTTCCCTCTTCATATCTTCAAAACATTCAAAATTCAAAACAAAGGCCCCAACAAATTCAAATGTATTTCAGAACCATGAAAAGCACTAGAATTAGATAAGGAAAGTCTCAAACTCGTACAAGGGTTCCTATAAATATTGATGAGTCACCAAGAAAACATGAATAAATAGGACCCAGCGAGGGAAAAATTGAGGAGGTCAGGTCACTTCTCCTAGAACCAAAAACAAGTCACCCGTAGCACCTATGAGTAGGACTACCGCTAGGTACATTGTCACCTTCAAGAAGTCAAGGATGTAATATGCCTTTGAGAAAGAGGAAAAAGAGAAGCTACAAGAGAGACAAGGTTTGCTACAGGAGGGGCAAAATTTAATATAAGCAAAACAGGGGAAGATAGAGGAGCCCAAGAAAGATTCATAAGAGGTAGCCACCACCTCAAAAAATTGTTGGAAAATACCAACAAGAGCTCCAAGAACCTAGCCCACAACCTAGCTTTAGCTCCTACTACAAATTCATTGAAGGAGGGAGGATTATCCCTAAAAAATTTGCAGTCCCACTCCTTTATGAGCTAGAGATAGAAAGAGGTAGAACCTACAAGTGGATGAAAATTTCTAAATCTAAGAAGGTAGAGGATGTAGGCCTCATGGAAAAAAAGTTCATTTAAATGAGCAAATAATTGAGTGAGCTAAGAATGAGAGAGTCTATAATGAAAGAGAGGCTACAGGTAGAAAACCTAAGTGTTGGGTAGCGAAGGCCATGCGTAACGGTTTTGGGGCTCAAAGCCCGTAATTTTTGGTAAAGGTATGGTAAAAAGTTCGCGAGATGCACAGAGCATGAAGTGTAATGAGTCAAGTCAAAGGGTTGTCTGCCCAAAAATAATGTAAAATGAGTCGGCCTGTCCACGATCCGCAGACCATGGAAATGTATAAATAGAGCAAGGCTCTATGGTTAGAAGTCAGTTTTTTAGTAAGCATTTTTTGGATTTGGAATGTAATGGGTTTATGAAGCAAGAAGTCTTGGAGCGTTTGAAACTCCAAGTCAGGGTGTTGGTAGAGAGATAGAGGCTCTGCATCTGTGTCCACAGAGGCCTGGTAGAGTCCGCAACTATGTGTGCGAACCCTTGTAGCTGAGTGCACAGGGTGTATCTGGTTGTACTGAAGAGAAGATCAATAAAGATAAGAATTTCTGTGTCATTGTGTGGGTTCTTGCAGATCTGTCTGTTGTTTATGTTATGAATTTATGCATGATCTATTATATGAGTTTATATCTTTCTTTATAACTACACACATGGGGTTTTAAGTTTAAATGTTTGCTTAAAGACTGTAAAGAGTAGATCTGACCTATAACAAACTCATAAATAATAACCATTAAAGAAGTGTCTTGTTCTAGATCTACACAGAAGTAAAGTAGTGCAATGCCACAGAACGATTCACAAAACCCCCAGACCACATCAAGACATCCCAAGGGTGTAGAAACCTAGTTCCAGCACCCTCCCCTGCTACCTCAGGTGAGACCTCAGTCTGCGCTCTGTGGGCTGTTGTCGAAAGCGCCGATAGCTGTGGGATTTGTTTGGCTAATAACCCATCTAAACTTGGGTCAAGGCCCAATAAGCCAACAAATGGTTCCGTTTCCGGGACTAGGATCTACCTAAGGGATGTCTGATGTCAGAACACTGGAACCCTACAAAGAAAGAGCTTGAAGATTGGTTGGATCATAAGCTTCATGATTTCGTGGTTCGGGAAAATAGAAATCCATGGTTATCAAAATAAAGGTGGTTGGATCATTACATATACACAGAGATCCACGAGATCTTCTTTGCGTCATTCTCGACAGATCACGAGGTTAGCTGACAACATGGGAAGGTGCAAACTAGATCAACCCATTGTGTGGACTCTAGAATTGGTGCGTAGGCTAGAAGCTTTTGAAGATAAAATCACTCGCGTAGTAAATCACTAGTTGGATCATATAATAGGAGGGTTCATCACTGAGTTCACGATAGACACAACTGTTAGTTATAGTGAAGAAAAAAGGCGTTTTCTCCAAGGACCGTGGGGTAAGTACATCAAATCGTTGAATACTTGGATTAAAATGTTGTTATGTGAAAAACTGATTATGCGCATTTATTGATGTCTGGCATAATGCAGAGTGGAAGAGGCTACCGAGGAACCAAAGGATTAGAGAATAATCGTTTGATTTCTATTTCACGAGAAAGCAAGGAAGAACTCACAGGGTTCTCTCCAAGAATTGCAGTCTAGTTGATTAAGCAGCGTATTCCACTGATAGCACCACTACCTACGCCATCGCCTACTTCACCTAGATCAAATCCATCTTCACCAACCCCACCTATGCCACCACCAAAAGTTGGGATGGCGACTGTAGTCAAGTTGCCAGTATTTAGAGGTTTAGGAAATGAGGAACTAGGTCAATTCTACTTTGTGGTAAAGGCTGTATGGGAAGCCCAAGGCATAACGAATGATAACATCAAAAAGGCTACTCTAGTTAGCGCGTTGCAGGACCGCGCGTTGATGTGGTATATAAAGTATTCAAGTAATCATCCGAATGCAGGAATAACGGTGATCAAGGTCGTGTTGACCAGAGAATTTAGTTGGCCAAAATCAGAGACACAGTTAGTCATTGGGTTCAAGGAGATTGCAATGTTACCTAGTGAAACCCCGTGGGATCTGGATTAGAGAATGAAAAGCACAATCCACGAGGCTAACATGACATTGACGAATGTGTAGTATGCGCATGGTTTGTTGTGTCTTTGACACCACATCTGAGGATGGTGCTATCACAGCAAAAGATCTCAACCCAAGCCGAAGCATTAGAGACAACAATGAGGTTGCATGAAACTCTAATACAGGCTTCGGGGTTGGGAGTTCAGCAAATCCACGCGCAACTACAAAACTTATGCTTAGAAATGCAAATCTTGAAGCAAGAAAGGGCATCCCAACCAGAGGTGTGTATAGAGGGAGGGTGCATTAAGTGAAAGAGTCAAGGACATGACATGACCATTGCCTCATATTCGCAAACTATCTGGCTGGAGGGTGCCCGATGCCATTAAAGCTAGAGGTACAAGTAGAGCCAAGTGCGGCACTTGTGGTCTGGTGCGCAATTTGTCAAGTGGGGGGAAAGCCTGCAACAGAAAACTACCACCTGTTGCAGAAGTATACCCAGACCCCGCAGCAATTGTATTACAACTTTTGTAGATCAGTGGGTCATGACGAGTGAATGTGTCAAAGTTACAATTTAATGATGGAAAGAACCCCAGCCTATCGAGTGCATACTGAAGTGTGAGGTTTTGACCCAGCCGTCGAGCCACGCAAAGGATTTCAAGGACATGGATGGGGAAGAGGAATGGGGCCTAGGTGATGGCATGGACAACAGATCAGTTATAACTACAGAGGACCAAGGCACTACACTCACGATTGTATGAATCCAACGAGGATATCTTATCCATACGGTGAGAAATTTGACCATGAAATGGTATACTGTCCAACACTTATTGCCTAGATGTGCGAAAAGGGGATATTACAACCCACTCCTACTCAAAATGTCCAAATGATGAGGTCAGAACCCCGCAAAGAGGACCCCAGTGTAAACATGGTATTAAGGAGTGGCACAACCACTAGAGGAGATGCAAGGAAACATCTTGGAGAAGATGAGAAGGTTCGTAGTGCTGTGACAAAGGAACATTACTTGGAAATAGAACAAGCGAAAGGGACGTCTAAAGAAGCTCAGAAGAGCTTCACGGAAGTCTCTACTCCAGGTGATAGGGATCCAATTGAGCTGAGAATGGATCCCTCTATGCTTACCACCTTTTTAGAGACATGTATGAAGTTGCTATGCGATAATAGGGTGGTTAAAGGACTTAAAGAGCTGATTACCAGGTGCGCAGGATCAGGGGAACTAAGCGTAGTCTGAAAATTGGGGAAACATGCTCTGTGCACCAAGTGGGAGATGCGATTGACGGCAAAAATTAGTGAATATGAGATGGACCAGGTCATTTTGGATCTAGTTTCAGACACGAATATGTTACCTAACCAAATATGGGAACGCATAGGTAGGCCCACACTATAGTGGTATCCTATTTAACTACGGATGGCCAATCAACAAAATATCTTACAGATGTGACGACTGCAAGGGGTGATAGTGGACATTGAAGAAATAAGTACACAGAACAACTTTGAGGTAATAGAAATTGTTGATGACAACAATCCCTACACTGCATTGCTAGGAATATATTGGGCCACAGACATGAATGGGGTCATCAAATTAAAAAGATGGAAAATGATATTCGAGAAAAAGTCACTACGTGTCATAGTTTCACTGGACCCAGCTGAAGGAGCATGCTACATTGAGCTGGTGCATGACAAGGAAAATGACGATGAACTGGACTGCATCTACCAAATAACAGTGCAAGACTAGGATTGGTGGAATCCTGCAACGGATGAAAGACTCTCATGGGAGCGCGATAGTTCTTGCACCTCAGATTCAGATGAAGAGATTGAAACATGGCAGAATAGATTGCAAGAAATCTAAACACTCAACTGTTATATGATGATTAGATCATTATGATGCGTAACCACTGAAGTAAGGCAACGACCAACAGATAATGGTGCAACAAATGAGGAGCAATCCATCAACCCTGGTACTTCAATTATAGGACAAGAGCGGCATAGTGCAACAAAAAAAGTGCCGCGCACACCGATACGGCATAGGAAGATGAGGTGGAGTGAGCACGAACACAGAAGGCGGTTATGGGTTAAAGGACTTCTGCAGTGACCAGGGTAGCCATGATATAGCAGTTCGAGTACCCATCTACAATGAAGCCCACAATGGTATGAGGTGCAACCATCAACCCAATGGCATCTGCATGTCAATAGGGTTCACTGGGCCAAGAAAATCCTAAACCAAGTAGGGCGTGCGCAGAGAACTCTACCCGTGAATAAACGCACTGAAATCAAGGCACAAGAAAACTTGGAAGAGGCAATCCAACACTCGTGGGAAGCCATTCAGTGTGGCAATGTGAGACTTCGCGAGCTAGAGGAAGCGGGGATTAGGTTAAGGAGGAAAAGTACGATGTTAGATGAAGAAATTGGCAAAATAAAATTCAGAGTCACACAAACAGGCATCGTGCAAGAACCACTAAGGGAACCGAACTTGACCGGCCCTCCTACACTATTAGCACAAGCTATGACCTTGCTATCATGGTTGAGACTACACCCTAGGGCACAAGGGAGCATAGATCACAATCTGCAACTAGACTCAAAGGAATGCGAAGGGTGCCTACAGCCTGGGCTAGCAGGGAAGATGAAGGCTCGCACGAAGGGTGCGACCACCTGACTATCCGTAGGAGGCCCAATCTCAGCACTCCACACAGTTGAAAGAGGGCACAGGATTATAAAACTGGCTGCAGGAAAGCTGCATGATTTGGTTGTGGCGTGCAAGGCCAGTAAAACGCATAGGACACATCCGCGTGCCAAGGGTTGCACTGCCACAGGGGAAGGATGGAAGGTTACCATTGTAGGTACTATTCATGATAAGATGTCCCATTTAAGATGCTAAGCAGCAGGTGATGGGAAATTAAGGCATAGGGGTAACTACCAAGATCGTATTAATGAGCCACGAATAGGGCGAAAGGCCAAATTTGAAATTGAAATCGTATATAACAAACAAGGGAAGGGGCACACAACAAAGTTTGATCTTTCGAAGAATAGGATGCCCTAGATTCAAGCCGAGAGGAGCAAGATGGATGACACACCAATGGAAGAAAGCCCGTGGTTTCAGGCAATGCCAAAGGAATTGCGAGTCCTCAGGTCAATAACCACCAAGGAGGTTCCATAGAATCCTACACCATAGGGAGCTAAAATCCCTAAATCACCCAGGATTCCGTGGACCAAGAAGGACCCTCATATACTAGGACCAGTAAGGAGGTCATTGCGACATCTATGATTTAGCAAGCTGACAAGGAAGAAAAGGGAAAAGGTGTTACAATTGAAAGTGACGAGGAGGAAGAGGGACCTCCGACCTATGTCAAAGAAATAGACCTAGACGAGGAAGGCAAAGCAAATATCTAACCAATCCAATGACCCAAGTATGTTCCCCGAAGCAAAGGGGAGGCTAAAGTCCCTACAAATCTGGATGACATTGACAACATACTCATCACCCCATCTCTTCCAAAAGGGGTTCCACTTGAAGGTACGATGACTGGATGTATTTTGACAATGAAATTTGAAGACTGGGACCTTGCAGATATAGAAAGATTTACCCATTTGGTGACTAGTGAACTGATGGAGCAAAGTGCAGAAGGGATGATTACGACACTTCAACTAAAGGAATGGCTACGAAAGGTGAGGAAGTTGGGTTGCTCTATCTCCTATCCATTCCCCACTTTCTCCGACCCCCTATTACAATATTAGTCATCAAACAACTGCTCTGTCTTGTACATGATGGATACTTATGGATAGATAAACCCGTCCACATCACAACAGAACTCATTCATAGGATCATGCACCTCCCCTTTGAAGGAAGATACCCCAGGGAAATCGTTGATAAGAGTGGCTATGTGACAAAGACATAAACCCTAAAAAAGAAATACAAGCTAAAGAAAGGGCAATGAGGATATACTATTGACAATATTTTGGACAAAGCGGTCCACATTGCTACCTAGTTGCTGGCAGGGAAAGTGATGTGGAAATGTCGCAGCAACAAGGTTCTAGCAATAGTCATTGCACTAGCTGAGAAATGCGCAGCAAGGGAATAGTTCAATTGGGCAAAGTTCCTCTGTGAAAAGTTTTTGACCAATTGTAGGGAGGTCCAAGAGGAGGGCAAGACCTTCCATTATGCGTGGCTATTGTAGTCCATCAGTTGGTTGCTAGTGAATTACCCAAAGATAGCTAGTTTCCCTCTTTGGACTAGGATTGGCCAGAAGCCGCCAAATATGCGTCACTCTGGCAACCAAGGATTTTTTGGATACTGATGGACGTAAATGTTCGAAAATGGATCACCCAACAACCCTGGCTGTCCAATGAAATCTATGATAGTGTGAAGCACATTGTCGAGTTTAAAGTAGACATGCACTTTGTCTACATCCGGGTGCGCAAGGACCCTGACTAGACGTGGACCCCACTTCCTTTCATTGCCATTGACGAAGCTATCAATGCGGTATTGGATAACTGGCCACTGGAATGGCACAAACCAGATGCGGTCGGGTGTGATGAGGATGCTATCCAAAAATAGAAGGCTGAAGCTAAGCGCGCAGCACAACAAAAGGGGAATGAACAACATGCTACAGAAGTACGGGCAACCTAGGAGGCGGCACAGACTTTGATAGGCAAGGCACTAGTAGGAGGGGATACGATGACAAAGGATGAAAGTTGTTCAAAGATGCCCAGTGAGATAGCTGCGGATATAGGGATATAAGGAACCCCACCAACCACCATGGGGGCACCCTTAAAACGGCCACCATCGACAGAACGGGTGAAGCTGCAGACAAAGGCCAAGGCATCTAAATGGGTGGAGAACTGATGATATTGATTGAGGGCAACCTAGGTGACATAGGGGACATAGTTCGTGAAGCCACCCGGGAAGCAATCAACAAGTCCATGTCAGAGCAACAAATTGTGTTGGGGGCACTCCACGCGCAAAGATAGGAACTTGGGACATGGGCATCGCAGCTAAGAACCATCGCTACTCATGGAGTTATGGGTATGTCAGCCACTGAGCAGCTGCTAAAGGCCTAAATGGATAATACTATCACGATCCCCGTAGGAGCATTAATAATAGAAAATGTGGTGGATAGAGATGTGGTGGGCCAGCTTACGGGGCTTGGATTAAATTTGGCTGCCCTCCCGCGCGAAAGCTTGTACCAACTCCAGGATAGTGCAACGTTGGAGCTCTGCGCCAGGGAAGGACACACGGAATCGGTACTTAGTGAAAAAAGAATTAATATAGAATATTTGAGCCTCCAACGGGACGAAGCCGTCGTACACAGTCAGCAATTGGAGCAACTTGTAGGGGAAGCATGTTCACGCACCCCTGAGCTCGAGATTGCGGCCAAGTTTCCTCTTGGCATACGAATCCACAAGCTGGCTAGTGGGTTCCGTGAAGCAAAGAAGGAGGCTGCAAGGATTGAGTTGGATCTCAGCTTGCAGATCATAGAGCTGAAACTACAAGTACAGCCTTCGACGCCACCAAAGGTCACCAAGCAGCGTAGAGGCATCATTAAAACCGAGCGGGAAATGATCACATATGCCATGAAGGAGTGTGTCGACTTGTTGTATCAGTCGCTTATTACATTCACTTCACTCCAGGAAGATCCAACCTTATAGTGACTAGAAATGGAGGCAAGGGAGCTCCAACAAGCCTATGATAATGTCATGGGAACCGCGCAGACAGTTTCTATTACGCAGCGCTTGGCCAAGATGAGGGAGGCCTAGGCCCTAAAGATACAAGCTGATGCTACTTGATAGAAGGAATCAATGATTAAAGAACATCTCCAGCCATGGCTTGATGAGGCATTCACAGTTTCCACCATTATCGAGTGCAAGGTGGCATACATGTAGGCAGAATATGCACCCAGCGAAGCAGCTGAAATAGAGACTGAGGTGTTAGTGGCCCACGTGAATAGGTACAACGGATGGCAGAAGAGTTTACTGCAAGTATAAGTGAAGCACAAAAGTTTTTGATTTACCTCCATACAAATATTGTTGCACCTACCGAGTGACTTGGGACGAGTCATGATGATTGTGTTGGGGGATTGTTGGGTAGCAAAGTCTCCGTGTAATGGTTTTGGGGCTCAAAGCCCGCAATTTTGGGTTAAGGTATGGTAAAGACTCTGTAAGATGTGTGGAGCATGAAGTGTAATGATTCAGTTCAAAGGGTTGTCTGCCCAAAAATAATCTAAAATGAGTCGACCTGTCCATGGTCCACGGACCATGGAAATTTATAAATAGAGCAAAGCTCTATGGTTAGAAGTCAGTTTTTTAGTAAGCATTTTTTGGATCTGCAATGTAATGGGTTTGTGAAGCAAGAAGTCTTGAAGCATCTGGAAGTCTGAGTCAGGGTGTTGGTAGAGAGATAGAGGCTCTTCAGCTATGTGCACAGAGGCCTGGTAGAGTCTGCAGCTGTGTGTGCAGACCCCTACAACTGGTTTTACTTAAGAGAAGTTCAATAAAGATAAGAATTTTTGGGTCATTGTGTGGGTTCTTGTGGATCTGTCTGTTGTTTATGTTCTAAATTTATCCATGATCTATTATATGAGTTTATATCTTTCTTTACAACTACGCACACGGGGTTTTAAGTTTAAATGTTTGCTTAAAGACTATAGAGAGTATATCTAACCTATAACAAACTCATAAATAATAACTATTAAAGAAGTGATTTGTTCCGGATCTACGTGGAAGTAAAGTAGTGTGAGGCCACAAAATGATTCTCAAAACCCCCAGACCACATCAAGACATCCCAAGGGTATGGAAACCTAGTTCCAACACCCTCCCCTGCTACCTTGAGGGAGACCTCAGTCCACGCTCCGCAGGCTATTTCCGAAAGGGCCGGTAGCTGTGGGATTTGTTTGGCTAATAACTCTTCTGAACCTGGGTCAGGGCCCAATAAGCCAACACTGAGGTTGATTGAGAGGCTATAGGAGAAAGAAACACAACTTTCCACCATGGCAAGTCTCTACATGGAAGCATTGCAATGCAGACAAACATCAAAGTTTTATTCCCTCTTTCTCAAAGAACAGTGGCTAAAGTTCCAAATCAAAACCTTGGCACAACATGGGTCTATGCCCTTTCAGGATTACAAACACTTCATTGAATTTTGTAGCCAAGCTAACATGGAAGACAAAGCACAATTGGCTTAATTTTACATGCACAACCTCAATCTAACAAAAATGATTTTTTTTATCCCAATGCAAGATTAGGAGATATTTTTACCGGGAATAGTGTCCACTCGGATGCTGCTATTCCCACTAAGATGGGTGGCTATCTTAGAAACAAACAAGTAAAGTCTACTTTTGTTTTCTTTTATGAAAATTAACAAGAGGAGAACCAAGAAGACCAACCTTAGTGTTCCGCTTGATTTCCTCTCCTTCTTGATAGAGCTTCACTGCTTCTTCTTCATCTACCCAGCTTCAAAAATAACTTGTGGAATCACAACAACAAACCACTATCGAAGAAACAAATATCTATATTCATAAATAACACAGGACCAGATGTGTGTTAACCATATAAATGCATATATAAATAGGTACACAAGAATATGGAAGAAAACTAGAATAGCTTTATTAAGATGAAATGTAGCAAGAGGATTACAACCATATGTTCTGACCCAGCATCATCCTCCATCTAGGAAGCCCTTCTTCACCTCAAGCAAAGCTTAGATAACCCAACACTATGAATGTACACTAGAAAACCAACAACACTTCTCTATAAGATACAAAATTCCGCCTCTGGATCTCTGTGATGAGGGATATATATAAAGATGATTACAGAGAGGTGAGTCATCTTCTGGGATCTTGATTAGTGTCCTATCTCTAATAGTTCCTACTTCCACTTGGACAATGATGATCGCTTACTCTTCCTTGGTTGAAAACAGAGAGGCAAGTGTCAGAGGGGAAGCTTTTGGAAGATTCCATGATATTCCACCTCACATTTTTGTCCCTTCCATTTGTCCATTCCTGACCATAACACCCTACAAAGGAGAAATTTAGTATGCATCACACCTTGTACACTGGGAAGGTGTTATGCATCGCACCCTCTGCATTGAGCTTTCAGTATGGTCTAGTTTTGACCATTTATGAGCAATTTTCAGTGGAGAACTTCTGGGAGATGATGTAATTAGCTGACCTTGTTCATTTAGGTATTTAAGCAACAATTTTAGGGACTTAGGAGCCCTCAGTTTATTGAAATTTATGATTGGGGTTGAAGTGCCAAAAAATGTCTATAACAGTTGCCCCCTAAAGCATGAGGTAGTTAATCTTTATGATGTCGGGAGAAATGCTTTACTATGAGGATCTGGAGTTTTTCCGAGCTGGGAGGCGACCTGTAATAAGATACAATACAATACATTATTTTGACAACATTTTTTCATGATCTAGCCGAGGCGGGCATTCCCATGCTCAGCTTCATAAATTCATTTTCATGTACATAGGACAAACAACCGTCTGTGTGACAGACTGATGATATCGACACATCATCCTTTGATTTGGACGATCATTTGTTTGGAAATGGTGTACACTTGATGTTTTTATATTCCTGAATATATCCCAGCCCAGATGGCTAAAACTAGATCCGGGGTCTTCAAAACTCGTTCAATCTTCACTTGGAGTACAAGTTGATCCATGTGAAAAAATGTTCTGGAGTCGAACATGGAAAGACGTTGCCTGATTACCAGCCAATGATGTAAGTTGTTAATAGGCACAGGAGGAATCACCAATAATGACAATGACCCTCAAGGTACTACAGTACAATTCACATGGTGTGAAAAGGGACTTGGTGTCGAACACCACATAAAATCTCTCGATCGAAGGCCATTGATGTAAACCTGTTGCCGAAAGTGAGAAACTTGCCATTGAGGCATGCAAGCTTCAAAGTACTGAAAGGGTTGTTCCTAAGTCAACTTCTTAGATAATGAGATGACGTCGACAAGAAGCAACCCGTCGCAGGAGGGCCTTAATTAATCCCACATCAACGACACGGAACGAAGCAAATGATTTTGGAGGTGAAAACAATCTAATGATATAGGTTTCAGGGTGGCGGTCATGAAGGAATGAAGCATGAATGTATTCTAGTGGGCGAGACACAGGTGAATTGTGTGAATGACTTCTCTTGAACACATTGGTGACACTGACGATGGATTGGTAGCATTAACCCCAAAGATGGATGGTGTGATGGACCAATGGTGATGACCAATGAACTGAACAACCCAACCCGGCATGGATGCGGAAGGAAAGTGTCATGTTCAAGAGCGACATGCTACCAATAAAGATTCTTCAACTTTTCTTCCCAATTTTCCCCAGTCATTGCTGACCAGTACCTCTTTATTTTTGTTAAGCTTGAGGAGGATAACATATGCTTGTTCTATAATCCACCCTTTGGGCGAACCTGTCACTATATTTTAGCGAGCCTAGTGATAGTGAAACTCGTTCTCATCCATTTGGACGAGTTTGTCGCTAGTAGGTTTTAACGCATTTAACGACAAAGATAACTCGGTCCTTTCAATTTTAGAGAGTCTGAAAGGAATAAAAAGGAGAATCTAACGATTCTTTTTCGTCATATAATCCCTTAAGTCTGAAAAAGCATAAAATAATACAAAAGGGATGAATTTTCGATAGCTTTAACGAGCCGAACAAGACAAGCGCTTGATCATTTGTGTAATAATCCCTCGGGTTCAAAAAGATTAAAAACTAGAGGAGGGATAGCACTTCAGATGACTTTAACGAGCTAGAGAGGCCAATTGCTCGACAATCTTTTCATATTTTACTAGTCAGGTGAAAAGAGCTTAAAGAAGACTTGTTTTTGAGGAACAAGTGATGGTTTCGGGTAGCAGCTGATTCCAGGTAAGACTTGGAATTTTCCAATCACGACAGTGTCACAAGGATGGCTAACAGAATCACTCTTCGCAGATGTTCCTTGAAAGGGTAAACAATCATATGGGGGTGAATGATTGGCTAAAAACAGAGGTGGAGGTGATGGCGAGAACACGACCAAGGCTCAAAAGCTGGCGATAAGGCATTCACAATGGTTATTTACCGGTTCATTTTTTAATGAGCTTAAACGCTAGGGGAAACATTTGCTCATGACTTATGTTTATTTTTTAACGAGCTTGAACTATGCGCTAAAACTGCTCATGGAGGGTTTATTTTTTAACGAGCTTGAACCCTGCGGTAACATTGCTCGCGATGATGGTCCTCGAGTTTTTGATTCACCATTAGAATTTTGTTCTTTCAAAGATTGTACTACCTGTTCATTTGCTTCATCAAACCAATTAGAAATGAAAACATATGCTTGATAAATGAGTTAAAAACACTAGTATTTTACTTGAATTACGTGTGTGGTAAATTAAAAGTGACTTTTACCTCTCATTTTACCATTTCATTTGAATTTGGTTTGTTGGAGCTCTGGAGGTGTGTTTCCCCCGTGATTTTCACGAGCAGATTCTGGGAGATTCTGTGGACGATTCTTGATGTCGTTTGGACCAGGTAGGAGCTAAACTTGTGCTCTTCAATTGAATGCCTTTCATTTTGGATTCTGAGCTTGTTTCCTTGTTTTGCTGAGCCTTTGGGGTTTGAAGAACTCGCCCTCGTACCATCACACCCTTCCTTAATCGAAAGGTGCAATGCATACTGATCTTCCTACTGACTAGTCAGTATGCATCGCTCTGAGTACACTGGCTGGGTTGTGATGGGCGCAGGGAGTAAAGTTTTTTGCATAGTTTCCTCATGGGTTTTTGTCTGTTTTTTACCAAATGAAGACCCTGACTATTCCCCTGTTTTTTTCAGAGATTCATCGGAGAAAAATGGTTGTTACATGGCGAGAACGCGAGCATGAAGAAGAGGACGTAGTTGCTTTACATGATCTGGGCACAGTAGTTGCATTGCGGAACTGTGGCCTATTGAATTTTTTCCGTATCCTTAGCATGAGGCAACAAATCAGTTTGTTGCAATATTTCCTCAATGCCTAGGATCCTATCAATGAGGTATTCCAGATTAGGGGAAAATCGATACCCTTGACAGTCGTGGACATATATTTTCTGACCAGTTTATCGAGGCATGGTGCCCCTCTCTCATTATCAGGCTCCCCCCGTGGGGGTGAGTCCATGAGGGAGTACATTTTCCGGCATTGCAGAGAGGGATCTCAGCCGAGTACGAATGGAAAGATCAACATCCAAGATGTCAATGGCCAACCCTTATGGCCCATTCTTTTCACTTTTCCTAGACTGGCTAGTAGTTCTGCTCTTCACATAGCCAATAGATCTTACATGCAGTATGCTTTGGAATGCCTTGAACCGAAGGTGTTCAATTGGTGTGATGCAGTACTTTCTGTGATGAAAGAACAATTGAACAAGGTGAAAAGTGGAAGATCCAAGAACTTTGGTTATGGTTCTATTTTGACCACTTTTGCCTTGGAGAGAATCCCACTGATGCAGCCGCAGTACATTTCACTTGGCCTACCTCCACCGACTGAACTACGAATGCAGAGATGGGTTGATATCATGTCTCGGGACGCTGGTCAGCCCCAAATTTATTTTTCTGAGACCTTCTTCGAGTGGTTTGATGATCAGGATATGGTTTATGCTAGGTTTCCATATGCTGGTATGGATTTCCGAGGTGATCCGGACTTCGTGCTACCGGTTGGCGAGCAGTTGGGTTCCATGGGTAATTCTTCTGACCATATTTTTGTTCATTGTTCTTTATAATGTTCTTATATTCTTATGATTAAGACTAATCAAAACTCATGTGCTCATGTAGATGTTGGACTAGTTAGACCGGCAGTACGCCGCAGAGACCCAGCGACCGCTCCAGCAAGAGAGGCTGTTGGGAGGGCCATCCTTCGCAACCTTGATGTGGTCGAGACTCTTTCAGCACTACAGGACCAGATCAAGGGTCTTACCCTCAGTATCTCGGATGTGAGGACCGACGAGCTGCCTCTGCGGTTGTAGCGACATACTACTGAAGTGCCGAGTCAATGGACTAGGCTCTTATGCATGATTGCACAAGCGGTGACTTGTTATCACCAGCATCATTAGACTAGGGTGCCCCCTAGCATTTTGAGTTTTGGGTCATTGACCAATTTTTTCTTGGTTACAGAACATTATGTACAGACTATAAACAGTTATGAAATATATTTTTGATTTTCAGAGCTTTATTTTGGTTAAGTTACATAATCCTCCTGCATATATTGATGTGATGCTTCTTTTTATAAATGTCGCAAATGTCTATCTAACACATAATTTGCCAATGAGTCTATTAATGTGATTAAACTTCTAGAAATATGTTGATATCGGATGAAATCGAGCTGTCTTTCAAAAATTTTGACCCTTAGGAACATGCGATAGATAGCTGGATTTCATACAGAATAGGTGCCAGTGAGTTGTAGAATGATGAGCTGTGAGTCTAACCTGATGACAAGTTGGCATATGCATGTGTGATGGCATCAGAAAGGAGTTCTATCAATGCACTGTATTCAGCGATATTTTTCGTCGACCGACCAATACACACTCCTCTGAAACTTACTAACTCCCTGCTGGGATTGAAATTGGCCCATGCTGCAGAAGACAGGTTCCGCGAACTACGACTTGCTCCGTCAGCATATCCAACGAATGATTCCAGTAGGTTTGACATCTGCAACAAATGCAAAAAGTGGATTACTTAACCAAACTAAATTCTCTTGGCGAAAACAAAAATGTAACAAAAGCATGAGGATTACTATGCGAAATCAAGCATAGTAATGCTTTAGGTACAACCTGTTGCAAGGTTGCGCCAGTGGAATCCCATCATAGTCCATCAACCCGTAGGCTCCTTTTACAAATACTCATTTAACAATATAGGGAACCATCCATAATGATTTGAATTTCCCTACTCCCAACTTATCAGATTCCTGGTCGTAAAGTAAGACCAGGTCACCTTCTGAGAAGACATGAGGTTTGACATTCTTGTCAAACTACGCTTTGACTCGTTTCTTATGAGCTTCGTTAGCCGAAGCTGCATCGTGACGGGTTTCATCCAATTGGATTAGTTCCAAGAAATGAGCCTCTTCTTCTGAGGTTCCATGGAGAAGGTCGACTCTGAGTTTGAGGGATGAGATTTGACATTGAACCGGTAAGATTACTTCCAGACCATACACAAGTTGAAAAGGTGTGAACCTAGTTGCATTTCTTACTGATGTCCGGTATGCCCACAAGGCTGAGTACAGGATTAGGTGCCAATCCCATTTGTGGACTCTGATCATCCCTTGCAGCATGCGCTTTAGGAATTTGTCGATTGCCTCAACTTGTTCATTAGCTTGCGAATAGTATGGAGTAGAGCTATCGTGGGACAATCCTAATTTGGTAGCCAACTCAACCATCATGTGATTGCGAAAATCTGATCCATGATCTGTGACTATGTCCTGTGGAACACTGAATCTAGAGACTACGTGATTAAAAAAGAAAAGGGCAGCCATTTTTCCACTGTTGTTTAATGTAGGCATCGCCTCGGCCCATTTGGTAAAATAACCTACCGCAACTATTATGTACCCATGCCCCCAGGCCGAGGTGGGGTTACATGTCATGAAATCTATGCCCCATTTGGTGAATGGCCCAATAGCTACTACTGGTTGTAGTGGTGCAGGTGGTATTCTCGTTTTGCTATCGAAAATTTGGCAAGCATGACAACTTCTAACTGCGATTATGCAATCTTTGAACATTGTTGGCCAGAAGTATCCTGCTCACAATTTTTTTTGTGCTGTAGCATAACCAAATTGATGCCCGCCACATGCGCCTGAATGACAGTCATTCAGGACTTTTTCGGCCTCCTCAAGGGTAAGGCACCTCCGCAGAACTGTATCGATACCACGACAGTAGAGAGTATGACCGATGATCACGTAGTCTTTCACTTGGTATTGAATACGTCGTTGTTTGGAGAGTGAGGTATTAGACCTATATGTTTGTGCCTGGAGATAAATGATTATATCTCCATACCACAAATCGCTTGAAGATATCAGAAACAAATTTTCATCCACGATTGCTTCTTTGGATATTGCATCGTTGGATGAAAATGGGAGATCGCATAGTAACTCCGCGAATACCAGGGCTTACTTTGATTTGGATTTTTTGAATTCCAAATCAAACTCTTGTAGAATTGCTATCCATTTTGAATATTTTCCCCCCAAAAATTGTCGCGATAATATATAAGTCATGGGGTTGCATTTGATAAAATGGTAGTTTTCCTGAAGAGGATGTAGTGTCAAAATATTTGTATCACTTGAACAACCGTGAGGGCGAGCTTTTCAGCGTAGGAGTATTTCATTTCCATATCATTTATGTTTCAACTTAAATAATATATAGGATGTTCAATTCCATTGTCTTCTTGAACTAAAACCATTGCTATGGTCATATCTGCTGTAGCCAGATACATGTTAAAGTGTTTTTGATAATCAGGAGCATACATTAATGACGCTTGTATTATAGATTTCCTTAAAGCATCAAAGGAGGCTTGCGCGACCTGGTCCCAAACGAAGGGTACTTCCTTTTTCAATAGACGGGTATAACCTTTAGCTAGTTTAGTGTAATTTGAAATGAACCTTCTGAGGAAATTTGCTTTCCCTTGGAGTTTCTCAATCTGAAGCAAGTTTGAAGGTGGAGGAAAATCCATGAATGCCTGAACCTTGCAAGGGTTGAGATGAATCCCATCCTTTGAGACTACGAAGCCAAATAAATGACCAGAACTTACACAAAACATACATTTGTGTGGATTGAGTCGTATCTTGTAGTGTCAGCAACATAGGAATATCGCTTTCAAATGACGCGGATGATCGGTCCGCTTTCGCGAATGAGCTGGGAGATCATCGAGATAAGGTTAAACGATGTTTTTGATGTTATGGAAAGCATAGTTCATTTCTCTCTGAAAAGTTGCCCCTGCATTCTTCAAACCAAAGGGTAGCTTGCGATATGTGAATGTGCCCCACGGATAAATAAATGCAGTATTTGACTGGTCCTCTGGGCGGATATTTATTTGATTATACCCAGAAAATCCATCCATAAATGAAAAGATTTCGCATCCAGTGCATTCATCAATTATCTGGTCGATAAAGGGTGTAGTGTAGTTGTCTTTTGGACAAACTTGATTTACATCCCTGTAATCAACGCACACTCTAATCGTTCCTTGTTTTTCATCACAGGAACAATATCCGATACCCAATCGGTTAGAGGAACGGGGTAAATGAAACTAGCATGGAGGATTTTTTCAACTTCCGCCTTGATGGCAACGACTTTCTTGGGGTGCACCTACCTTAGCTGCTGCATACCAGTTTGACATCTGGATACATCTTAATTTCGTTTTCAACGATGATCGAGTCGATACCTAGCATTTCATCATATGACCAAGCAAAGACATCTCTAAACTCGCGAAAGGGAGTGCTATATATTTCCAGTTCTGAAGAAGAACAAGATTTGCCAACATGAATATTCTCTGAAACATCTGTTTTGGTGGAGATATTTATGGTAGTAGTCTCTTCGATATTGGATATGTTTCTCCCGGAATCCACCGTATTTACAATATTTGTCAAAAATTCAAATACTGAAGGATGGTGTAGGTCGCCGGAATTATCTTCTTTGCAGTTCAGAAGATGGGAATGATGGTGGTAATCTTCCCATGGTGCCCCATCAATTATCATCGATTGAATGATTCCTTCGTCTATAGAGTGTACATGCGACCAAGGATCTAAAGGGGTGCCATATTCCTTAGATCTATCTATTCAAACGCTCGATGAGCGTTGATACGGGTTTTCCTCCCATGCTGAAAACATTGATTTCTATAATATTTCTAGTGGGGTTAGATGCAAAACTTGTGAATGATCCATTTTAACATCGTACTCTAACATCTTTTGAATGGAAGATATCATATTGTAGGTTCCTACATTAGCCACTTCCGCCAAATTTGTAGGAGGCGGTAGGGTAAAAGCTCCCATTAACGTAGGGTCCTTTAGTAGGCCTACTCCGATATTATGAAGCATGCTAGGGCTTCCATGGATCATCGGAATGCTTGCCGTAACTTGCGAACTGTTGGGGGGAAAAGTTTATTGGTCGATGATTGTAATTTCTCCTTGGGAAGGAAATGAAATTTTCCTAAAGTAGGTCGACACAATGGCTGCCATGGCATATATCCAGGGTCTTCCTAGTAGGATGTTGTAATCGAGATTTCCGTCTATGACTTCAACATCGATTTCTACAGTTTTGCCCCTTAGTTCGACTTGCAACTTACTTAGTATCCCATACAGGGTGTATGTTCGTCCATCAAATGCTCCCAATGTTGTTGATGATCCCGACAAGGATGGAGACCCTAGAGTTTTCCAGCAACTCATCGACATGATACATGTAGATGCCCCCTCATCAATAATTGTTCTATGAAGAGTTTTGTTGAGGACTTTCACCTGAATGAGGAAAGCTAGTTGAGCTGGTAACTGGGGGTCGTATCCTTTGTGATTAAAAGATACAAGATTGGAATCTGTTGGGTCAATCCCACCTATTGTTCATAATAAAGCCTGCTTTTGGGAGGGGAAATTTTGCAGTACCTCAAGAGTTGACATCGCAGATGGAGATTGAGCTAAATCCTCCACTATGTTATAGTGTTGTGCTGCTCAGGCACGAGGATTAAATGTCGACTTGTGTACTACTCCCTTTAGCAGTTTTATTGTTAATTCAGGAAGGATGGCTAGCACGACTTCAGCTGAAGTTGTTGTTGAACTACTAGGTTGATCATTATCCTTGTTGTTCAACATATGTGGATTCCCGTAATCTTTACTCCTTGTTGTTATTAGAGAATCATTCAGTTGCTTTGTAGCTGACAACATTAGTAGTTGGGACGAAGAAGCATTTTCACTAGCAACCAGATTTGTTCCTGGGTTTGGAAATGGATCTGTCAATACAGCCGAGGTCTTTGAAATTTTGAAAGATTTTCTAAGTTCTTCTTTATATGGATAGTCTCGCGTCTAGTGATCGTCGTCACATATATGACATGGAGTTTTTGGTTTCCCATTCCCAGAAGGGTTTGCAGAAGATTTTCTAGGAGATGAGTCCTCCTAGTTTTTCTTCTTCCCTTGTTTTTTGTTCTTGCCTCCTGGTTGCTTGGGTTCTTTGCCTTTGTATGTTGACATGGCATTTACTTCTGAGGCTATAAGTTCGTCATTTTCATTTTGACTCGAAACCGTGCAGGCCTTTTTCGATGTAGCCTTCGCGGTTTTATGGCTTGTCGTACCTATCACACCATCACTGGCATGAGAGTCTTTGTTTGATTTAGGAGGCAGAGGAACGAAAAATTATGGTCTAGGAGCATCCGGGATTTTATCGTAGAGCATGCCAGACTGAGTATAGATCAAGTCTAGATATTATGCACGAGCAATAACTTTCTCTTCAGTGACGACTCCTCCCTTTACCACATCTTCTGTAATAGCGGGTAATAGTGACTTAATAAACCATTCAGCCAATAGCTAATCAGGAACATATGTTTTTACCATTCTATGACGACGCTGCCACTCATGAATATGATCTGATATGTGAGTGGCTGTCATTTGTTTGAAATTGGTAAGTAGCTCAGTTCCTGTTTCGTACCTTATAGGTAACTGAAAATGGGTTAAAAAGGTTGTGGCTAGGGTACTGAAGTTATCAAATGAAGCTCTAGGCAGTTCGATATACCACTTAGCTGCTGGACCAGTTAACGTGCGCTGGAAGAGGTGAAGCCGAATCGAATAATCATTGAGAGTGTTTGGTGAACACCATAGATGAAAGGTGATCACATGATTTGATGGGTCTTCGCCCGGATTTCCATTAAATTTAGGAATATCTGACGAAAGTTTATGCAGAATCGCCGACCACCAAGGGGCATAGGTGATTGGATCGTTCGTTAGTCGACTCAGATCCGGTAACTTTAAGGTCACCACAAAAGGTAACTGTTGATTCAGGCTTGGTTGAGCATACCCAGGATATGACGGAATTGTTTGAGCTGTTGGCCTTTGCATACAAGCATAATGCATTTGATGTTGGTAACTTTGGTAAGGTTGATGGGCATATCCATTATGATATGGTTGATACAGCTTCCCATTACTTGCAAAGAGTTGTTGCTCATATCCTTGGTAAGCTTACTGGAATTGCAGTTATTGGTATTACACCAGCCATGGTTGTGAAGCCATGGACTATTGTCCAGTACTGACTATTTGACCAAGATGGGGATTGGTGTTCCCCATTTGAACCTGTGCCATTCCACTAGTTGGTGACTGTGGTTGTGTTGGAGGTACAAGAGATTATTGTATTGCAACTTGCGAAACTTGAGGTTGGGATACAACTGGTGACGCTTGTACTTGTGATACTGCCACAACAGCTGACATAGTGGGATACTTGTCATAGGTAAACTTTTTTGTATTGAGCATACAACTCTTGGTTGTTGAGACAGGATTGGCAACCAACCGCTAGTTGTGATTCCAACATAACCCAAATTTTGTTGTGAACTCACGCATGGTTGTCCTTCCGAGGAAGACAATGAAAGGGTGTACGGCCCTCCATACGACTGTAATCCAGTACTCAAAGGAATGATTTGCCTTTGGGGACCAGTTTGCCCAAATTGACCTTGTGACGGATGAATTTGTTGAGACTCAACGTAGGAGATTATAGATATAATTCCGGACAAACAAACGAGAATAGTCCATATTGTCGAAATAGCCCCTGGATGGACTCCATCGAGCAATTGAAAGCTGGTTGGGATAGATGGCACGCCAACAAAAATTGTCGGAATAGCAGAAGGAGCTTCTGCTGTTGCTGCGTCAGGTGACATAGTCCTTGATGTTCACGGTTGTTCAGACATATTAAGCCTATCCAAAAGATTCCTTAGCGATTCTTCAGGAACTGCCGAGGGTGCGTGAATATTTTCTGATGAAGAATGATACAGGGTGATCCCAGCTCCAAGTTGTGTTGGAGTGCTATATGGAGGATCTTCCACAATCTCTTCTATGCCAATCAATCCAGGAGGAAGAGGCAGACCGTCAAGTCCATAAAATATTTCTGGTGCCGAAGAAGATGTAAGTTCTGCAGCAGCAGACGGTTGGGGAGTAACACCTTCCAAATCCGCCATAGATGGAGCCGGTTCAGGAATAGAAGTGTTAACTATCACACTAGGATCAGTTGTAATGTCCTTTTGCTGTTGTGGAATTTCTCCTATAGAGGCAGTGATACCAGAAATGTTCAGAGTAACCGGAGTCTCTGAGGATGTCGGAGTGCTTGCTCCAACCAACCTAGGGGACTTTGATCCGATTAAATGAGTTCCCTTCATCTGGAATGGTTTCGCCTCCGGAGTCAACGATGGTTGACTCATAAGTCTCCATGAACGACGAGGTTTTCATTGACTTTCTTCCACAATTGTGGATTACTTGATCAACTCAAAATAAAAAGGAAAAATGTTTTCCAAATTCAATGAATTTTAGATGCTTTGACACAACTTTTATTTTCAATTTTAAAGAGTCGAGAAAAAACAAAAGATGACTCTAGTCACCTTCGATTTTTATTGAGCCTGAAGTGACAAGTGCTCAGAGGACCTTTCCTTTTAAGGAGTCTGAAAAGGAGAAAAATGGACTTCTCTGGGGATCTAGGCAGAGATGATTACCAAACCAATTGCAAAACTGCAAAATACATTTTATGGTATGGCAATCAATCTTCCTGAATGCTATGTTCAGTGCATTGCGATCGATAAGGTGGCAGACACGACTTCCTAAGGATGAAGGATGCAGCATATTGTGGTCTCCCAATATATACTCAACGGTATGTGGGAGCACAAGTCCATAATGGCACTTGCCATCTCAGAGTGGAGGAATCAGCCAACCAACACTGAAAACAACAATTACCAGGTTTTACGACGCTGGAATACGTCTCTAGCCTAGACCTCTAGATGTTGTGTGTTAAGTTCCAAAGCGTTGTTAGATTCATTAAATTTATTTTAATTTGATCTTGCTTAACAATTTGCCTTTTAGGTTCACCACGTGATGTGTATATAATTCCTAAAATGCAGTCTAAGATGATAAATAAATGTTTAATCTTCTTTCAGCAATGAAAATCCTAGCTACTAAGGAAAGAATGTCGGGAATATTTTCTTCACAGAGCACAGAGCACACGCTAAATGCGTAGTCCTAAATCAAACCAAGCTGTCGAAATGAAAATCCACATGCATGTATTTATTTTTGGCCTTCTTAATGTATGAATGATGTTAAGAAAGCTATGTGCAAATCTTAATTACTTTTAAAGCGACAGTACTCAACAAAATTCTTTTTCAAAATGAAGTGAAAGCAAGAGAGACACTTCGTGATTTTGAAATGAAAATTTCTTTTCGACACTTTAAAAGTACTAACTCAAATCCTATGCAATAGTAACTGTATAATTGACTATCAAGAACAATGGGATTGTTTTCCAAAACTGAAAATGACAGTTACGACACTTTCAGATCTAGAGACGACAGTTCGAATATGCTACTTTTTTGCAAAAGAGCACTGAAAATGACGCACAATACATAGAAAACACTTACAGCTCTTTGCACTAAGGAGGTAGAATAATGCAAGAGAAGGGATTTTTCATAGAAGTACACTAACTACAGACAACAAAACTCCTGAATAGGACTAAAAACATTGAGAAAAAAACACAGTATGAGGGTAAAGTTAAACCTCCCTCACCATCGCACCTGTTATGCAGTGAAACCAGTATGCAGCACACCTACTACACTCGAGAAGTGCGATGCATATAGACTGCCTTGAAGGCAGGCTGCAATGGTAGCAGTGCGAGACTTTAAACAAGTTTACACTCACAGTTTGCAATTTAGTTCAGGTGTTTAGGCCGAGTAAGTAATGTCAGTGTATGTAAAACATAGGGGTGATCTAAAGAGGTTACTAGAGCCACTACTTAGGGCAATTAGATTGCTTGCAGATCTATTGTTTAATTCATAAACAAAACCTGCAGATAGACTAAAGCAACATTGATCTACTTTGTATTTGTATAACAAATGCAGTTCGAAGGCTAGCTGGCTTCACTTCAGGCTCCGTTTGTAAGTTTATAAAAGAAAAAATTATAGATAGGCTAACAAACAATCTAGTCGCTCCCCAGTGGAGTCGCCATTTTGTTACTCGGAATAGAGTCCACTCAGATGCTGCTATTCCGACTAAGATGGGTGGCTATCTTAGAAACAAACAAGTAAAGTCTACTATTGTTTTCTTTTATGAAAATAGACAAGAGGAGAACCAAGAAGACCAACCTTACTCTTGCGCTTGATTTCCTCTCCTTCTTGATAGAGCTTCACCGCTTCTTCTTCGTCTACCCAGCTTCAAGAGGAACCTGTCAAATCACAACAACATACTACTATTGAAGAAACAAAGATCTATATTCATAAATAACACAAGACCAGAAGTGTGTTAACCATATAAATGCATATATAAACAAGTACACAAGAATATGGAAGAAAACAAGAATAGCTTTATTAAGATGAAAAGTAGCAAGAGGATTACAACCATATGTTCTCACCCAGCATCATCCTCCAGTTAGGAAGCCCTTCTTCACCTCAAGCAAAGCTTAGATCACCCAACTCTATGAATGTACACGAGAAAACCAACATCACTTCTCTATAAGATACAAAATTCTCACCTTTGGATCTCTGTGATGAGGGATCCATATATAGATGATTACAGAGAGGTAAGTCATCTTTTAGGATCCTGATTAGTGTCCTCTCTCTGATAGTTCCTACTTCCACTTGGAGAATGATGATCTCTTACTCATCCCTGGTCGAAAACAAAGAGGCAAGTGTCAGAGGGGAAGCTTCTGGAAGATCCCATGATCTTCCACGCATTTTTGTCCCTGCCATTTGCCCATTCCCAACCATCACACCCTACAGAGGAGAAATTCAGTATGCATTGCACCTTGTACACTAGGAAGGTGATATGCATCGCACCCTCTGCACTGAGCTTTCAGTATGGTCCAGTTTTGACCATTTATGAGCAGTTTTCAGTGGAGAACTTCTGGGAGATGATGTAATCAACTCACCTTGTTCCTTTAGGTAGTGAAGCAACACTTTTAGGGACTTAGGAGCCCTCAGTTTATGGACATTTATGATTGGGGTTGAAGTGCCCAAAAATATCTATAACACTTGGGAAAATTGAGCCCTATGGATATTAAGTAGGATTTTTACATAAATAAGCTCAGTATGTGAGTGTTTATTTTCTAGTTTTAGAATTTGTGGTTTTGCATTTAAATTATTATTATGGGAGGACTCACTACAAACAATGTTCTAGGGATATTTTCTAATTTTACAGGTTGAATATATTTTTGACTCCATGCCTAATAGTGAAGGTTACTAATATACAGGTTCTTAGCACCTTTCTAGAAAGGCATTGTCCCTAATTTGAGCCAATGTTTTCACCTACTACCCTTGTTCAAATTTTTCCAAATGATGTCAAATGAGTGCAAAAATGTTAAAAGGGAAAACAAATATCAAAGGCTAAAATTTTGAGAAGGAGGCTACAAGCCAAAAATCCTATGTTGTAAAGCAAAGGAGGATGGTGAAGTTTATAAAGGAGTCATGATGTTGGGGATCTGATCATATCAGAACTCGATATTGGATGGGTCACTTTTTAGAGGGTTGACAACCTTGTATATTTAATATCAATCCTTTTCCAAAAAGTATTGGTGAGGAGGATCTCCAAAATTAGGTGGCACTTGGTCACAAGGACTTCACAGGACCAAGTGCAGATGGATGGTGGCCATCATAAGCATAGGTTATCATAATTCCATTTTAACTCTCATTTGAAAAATATTTGATGAAGGGCGTTTTACGGTACAAGTCAACACTCGGTCATGGGAGATCCAAAGGACTTGGATCCAAGTGGAAATTTCACACTCGAGAGCTAGAAGGTCATTGAAGGTAGAGGATATTCTAACTTCCATATAAATCCCACTTTGAAAATTTCGAATACGAGGGGGCTTCTGAGGCTAGCTGGCACTTGGTCACAAAATTTTCAAAGGACCTAGGGCCACTAAATGTTAGAAAATTATATATTACAGAGCAATGTAACACATAAAATATTGCAAAAATATAAACACAAAAAATGCATAAAGCAAGAGAGAAGCAAATATACATGGTTCACCCAGTTTGGGCTACGTCCATGGAGAAACAACCAGTCATTCCTTTTATATTATCCAACAAACTGAAGAGATACAACCTACATCGGATCTGCTGTAACACCCTCTTCACTCTCAATCTCCTCTCTCTTCCTCACTCAGAATACAAATATACATAGACGCAACACAATTCCCTCATATATAGTCAAGGTTTGCCTTCAAGGGAAAAAAAACCTAAATTAAACATAACTTATACCATTAGATCATCTGCCTAATGAATGGCCCAGATTGATTAGAAATTACTAGACTTTTACAAGGAAATTTCACAGCTATTTTTAGCTTCGGGGGCATTGGCCCCGAACACCCACCGAGGGACCACTGGCCCCTAGACCCCCTAGCTGGGTGGGGATTAGCCCCCCCACATGGAGGGGTCTACAATCTTCTTGGAGTATATATCCGATTGAGACCTTTGAATATAGAAGATAATCAGGTTCCACACCCAACACTAAATGACGTGGGACATCGGAGCATTAGCCATTGGAACATAAGAGTTCCATAACTCCTAAACAAACGCCTTTGTTGAAAGCGCTGAAATATCATAGGAAATATAAATGCAAAGGAAACCTTTAAAAATCCAAAGGCCCTATGGACCTCCCTTTCTCCTCCACAGAAGAAACATGGCAACAATTAGCTGATCCCAATGAGTCAACAAGGTAGACTATATGAGCATGACGTGGCAAGACAAGGACATGTGACAATAAGTTTTGGAAGTTTGAGGGGCCTAAAGGGATAAATACGGGTGACACGTTGAGGTGATTATGTCATCATGAGGTCATTTTGGAGGTCTGCATTTTGGAGGATGGTAGCCATCGTAACTCTATTTTATTTCCTCTTTAAAAAGCTTCTAATGAAGGGAGCTTTGAAATGTGGTGGTAGTTCGACACAAAGGCTTGAAGGGACTAAGGGTTTAGACCAAAGCCGAGGACACAAGTATTATAAAGATTTTCAGAGGGGAAGGTCATAAATTTTTTTATTAGAATAAATCCTAATGTAAGGGAATCCAAAGTGTTTGGAAATCGATTATGAGATATTCATAGAACCTAAAGTTGAAGGAAGATTTAGCACCTAAGTGCTATGGGCCCCATCGAAAGTGATAATTATCATAACTCCTCGTAAATCCTTATTTGAAAAATTTCTGATGGTGAAGGGGAATTCGATATGTGTCGGCACTTGGTTGTAAGAATTTAAGAGGACCATGGGAAAAGTATGACCTGTAAAGCAAGATATGCCCCTCATAAAAGCTCAAATCCCAAAGCTTGAAGCCCTAAGCACCCAAGCATGAAGCCTTCGGTTACCTTCCCTGGTACCATTAAGTAAATATTAAAGTGACTAAACAAGAGGGATGAAGGCATTTGAAGGTTAAAAATTTTTGTAATGTTTATTTTTAAATAATTACGATAGAGGAAAGCTTCGATATCATATCCCTTTAGGGCTAAGCCTTTGGTCACAATGCCCCGTCTTCTAGGATACATGTTTAAAGGAGAAATGGAAAAAGAGCTCAGTGGCGTAAAAACCTTATGATTTCGGAAGGTTATTTCAAATGATGTTACAAGGAGAGGAGGCCTTGATATTTCAGCTCCTATGCATTAAGACTTTGGTCACAAGTAGTGGTTCTATGGCATATGAGAACTGCAGAGATAAGTGTACAGGGGCAAAGGACATAAAAAATTTGCATTTTCGTAATTACTTTTAAAATGAAGCTCTGATTAGTTGCATCTCCAAAGTGGCACTATGGTAATGTTATGATGTATGTTGGGCTCTGATAATGTAACACATAAGTGTTGGAAATACTCGCATTGATTTCAAGATTAAGTTAATTGATTAATGTCGATAAATATTGATGTCACTAAGTACATTTCTGATAATTTATGTTGAATGCAAAGTGTACATAAATGTTGGATGTTGAATATAAAATCATGAAAGTGATGTGAAGTGCAAAGGCTACGTTGATCATTGTGAAAGCTAAACATTGATACAAAAGTTGAAATACATATAATTGTTTGAACGACAAATGTTATAATCCAAATCCTATTGATTTCTTGTAATTATTTCTAATTAGAAACATGTTTCTAAACTGAAAATAAAAGGACAAGTTTGTGAGAAGTTTTGGAATTCCATGAGACTATGCTTCATTTCATATTCCTCCAAAGAATAAAAACAACCAAGAGGGCTTGCTTATAAAATAGACAAAGTGGAATGAAACTGTGTTCCCTTTTTTAATGTATGGAAGTGGTCTGCACCATAAAAGGATGAGCAATAGCAGAAGAGAAGAAGAGTGAAGAGAAGGAGGAGCTCAACAAAATAGTTAACAACATAATTGGATATAAGGTAACCAACACTTATGACTTGAGAAATTTATGTTCTTTTCTACATTGCAGCTTGTAAAAGGACATGTTGTAGCATGTTGAGGTAGGAGCCTCCTATGGGTTGTAGCCTGCAAAAAACTAGTGGGAGTCGAAACATCCATTGAGGTAGGAGCCTCTTGTAGGTAGGAGCCTACAAAAACTTTGATGTAAAAAGGATTATAATCTTGCCTTCACACCACATTCAACCAAAATGTTTGTGGTTTTCTCCCTTCGGGGTTTCCACTTATATCTCTTGTCTTCATGTGTTTGGTTCTTTCATGATGTATGAATGTAATGTAGTCTTGATAAACATATCAGCAAACCACTCTCCTTGAAATACGCAAAAGAAATACAATAACTATTGAGCAAAGACATAAATAATTAATTGAATAAGAAGAAGATAAAGTTGAGGATAAGTAAAGAATTAAATTATTGATTCACTCCTCCCCCTCTTAGTAATTTCCTTTATTAAATATCAATTGCTATCAGAGCCAAATTCCTTCTATAGTAGTCCAAAAACTGGAAGGAGGTACTAAGTAAGTAAAAAGGCTAGCCAAGAAGGATGTTCAAAAAATAAGGCCCCTTTATTTACCGGTACAAACTATGCCTTCTGGAAAGTAAGAAGGAAGACATATTTAATGTATCTAGGAATAGAAGTCTCGTGTGTTGTATTGATAGGGTATGAAGAACCAAATGAAACAACTAGTGATAAAGATGCCAAACTGAACTTTATATTTAATGCAAAAGCTATGAATGCACTTTTCAGCGGTCTATGTTAGTCTGAGTTATCAAAGTAATGCATTGTGAGATAGCTAGAGGTATTTGGGATAAAATAGAAAATATTCGTGAAGGAGATAAAAGGTGAAGACGGTCAAATTACAAGTGTATAAAACATATTTTGAAACATTAAAAATGAATGAAGATGAAGATACAACTAAATTATTTCGAAGAGTTGATAAATTTGTGAATATCATGCTCGGTTTAGGTGAAAAAACAACAAAGGTGTAATAGTTCAGAATATTTTGAGGTCATTGCCTTCTAAATTCAATCCTAGGGTTTCATCTATAGAAGAAATAAAAAACTTTGATACCTTTAATAGATACCAACTATGTGGCTATTTTACAGCGTATGAGATGAGAATTCGAAAAGGAAAAGAAACCAAAAGAGAGGCAACTTTCAAGGCAGACAAGCTCACAAAAGAAAAGGTGAGGTCATTCTTAGTTTCTGATGAAGAAGAAAAAAAAATCGTCATAAGGATGAAGAAAGGAACGTGTAAATATAAAGAAAAAGTTTCATTTAAATTTTCTAATTATGGAAGAGTGGGACACTATGCATCAAAATTCCCTTTTAATAAAGAGGAAATCACTTTAAAGGGAAAGAGGGGAACAATTTTAGCAAAATACGGATAGAGAGACAATTCAAAAAGAAGCATTTCTATGCTCAAGAAGATAATATTGGATTTGAAAGCTCTAATGAATCCTCTACTGAAGATGGAACAAGTGAATTTATACTAATGGCCTTGGAAGAACTTGAAAATGACTTTCAATAATATGAAGAAGAAAATGAGGGTGTGGTATACCTTGAGGGGGAGTTAATCAATGCCCTAGATGAAATAGAAAGGCTTAAACTTAAGAGATTTAAGGAAAAAGAAATCCTATTAAAATATGTAAAGTAAGAATAAAATTTATAAGACATTATCAAGTTGAAAGTTGAACTTGAAGAAGCAAAGAAGGTGGAAGACATTTTACTACACAAGATAAAAGACAAAAACCAGGAGTGTGAAACATAATTATTCAATAGATAAAGGCATCTGAAAAAATGGATGTGATATTGAATTATCAAAGGTCTCCACTCATAAAGACAAAGTTAAGTTATGAAGGAGAATCCAATAAATCTAAGGCAGAGGATAAAAAGACAATTACTTTTGTAAAAGCTACTAGGAGAGAGGATGACAAGTCACATCAATCTAAGAATAAAAATTTTAGCAACATTTCATGATCAAGTGAACAACTGCAAAAGGAAATTGTCGGTGTAGTACATGAAGCAAAAGAAATGGACAAGCAATACACAACCTATCAGAAATCTCACTTCTTTAGAAGACAGGGTTATCAAATGTCATGTTGGTTAAATTCACAAACAACATCCTCTACCATGTGAAAATATTTCTTTGATGGACATTGTTATTACTGCAAAAATTTTGGACATAAAGCCATAAATTGTAGAGCTTATGTGAGAAGAATTGATTATGGAAATTTCAAGATGAGAAAGAATGGATTCCCAGATGTTAAAACAAATATGAATCTAGACAAAAATGTGTTTTCTCCATTCCATGATATCGCTGAATGTTTCTATTGTTACAACTTTGGTCACTAGACATATGAATGTAAGTTTAAATATAATATATTAACATCTTAGAATATGTATAAAACAATTGGATGCATGCAATGGAGAAAGAAGGTAGAAGAAAAGAAACTTGACAAGTGTGACTTAGTTTTGTACGCTCAAGGTCAAAATAATAAATGGTACGTGGATAGTGGTTGCTCAAGATATATGATGGGAGATGAAATCAAGTTTATTTCCCTCAATAAAAATAAAATTGGAATTTTCACATTCCGTAATAATGAAGCAGGTAGAATGGCAGGAAATGGAACACTCTCTCTAAATAACAGAAGAGAAAAGGCTCAAGACGTACCATTTGTAGATGGTCTAAAACATAACTTGTTGAGTTTAATTCAGATGGGTGACAAAGGTTGTGATTTTATTTTTAGAGATCAAGACTGTGAAGTCAGGTCAACATCTACAAGGAAGCTTTTGGGTAAAGGAATTCAAAATGAGAATAATGTATATATATTAAAAGAAGAGAATGAGGAATGCTACATCAGAAAACAAGATGAATCCTAGCTATGGCGTAGAAGGTTGGGGCATCTCAAATTTGATCACATCATCAAACTCACAAGAAGAAAGAAGTCGTAGATCTACAAACAATAAAAAAGCCTGAAAACAATGTCTACAAGCCTTGTCATATGGGAAAATAAACACGAACATCATTCAAAGTCAACAATAAACTATCAATCAGTGAGCCCTTGCAGCTACTCCATATGGATCTATGTGGGCCTTCTAGAACAGAAGAACTAGGAGTAGAACAATATTTCATGCTCGTAGTAGATGATTGTTGAGGCTTAGCATGGGTGGAATTTCTTAGATATAAGTTAGAAGCATTTGAGAAATTCAAAACATTTAAGGCATTGGCATAAAATCAAATAGTGTTAAAAATAAAGTGCATAAGGTCAGACAGTGGAGGTGAATTTACATCAGATGAGTTTGCAGACCTATGTAATGAATGTGGGATAAAGAAACAATATACTATTGTAGACACACCACAACATAATGGAGTCACAGAGAGACAAAACAGGTTTGTTGAGAAAATAGTTAAAGCCATAAAAAAAGGTTGTTATAATAAAATACTGCATAAGACCATGGAATGCATAGACGTAAAGGTTGATGAAGAGCTACCCAATAAGAACAAGAACACGGGTTTTATTAATCCTCCAAACGACCATCATCATATCAGAAAGGAGAATGAAACATAAGATGAATGATTAGAAGATAGTGAGACTCATCCAAAGGGACCTTCAATATGCACTCAAAATAGTCACCCTTAAAACCAACTTATTGGAGATTAAAGTGAAGGACTACAAAGAATGATGCAACCAGCACAAAAGTCTCAGCAAGGTCATGTAAACATGTTTTCACAGATAGATCCAAAGATCTTTGAGGAGTTAAGAAAATAAAAATGTTGGATAGATGCTATGAATGAGGAATTAGTCCAAATTGAGAAAAAAGAGACTTTGGAGCTAGTACCAGGACTTGTCAGGAAGAATATCATTAGCACAAAATGGGTATTCAAAAATAAAATGAATGAAAAGGGTCAAGTTCTTAGAAACAAAGCTAGACTTGTGTATAACGGGTAATCGCAAATAGAAGGACTTGATTATGGGGAAACCTTTGAATCAATCATCATATTGGAGGCAATCAAGATTTTTTTGGCCTTTGCATGGTATAATTATTTCAAGGTGTATCAAATGGATGTGAAATCTACTTTCCTGAATGGTGATCTTGAGGAAGAAGTCTAATGGAACAATCTGAAGGTTTCTCATTAAAATATAAGCCTAATTATTTATGCAGGTTAAAGAAAACACTATATGGTCTTAAACAAGAACCATGGACATGGTACTCTAGACTGTACAAGTACCTTCAAAAATAGCAGTTCAAGAGAGGAGGAGATGGTAGAAATCTATACATTAAGGCTCATGGAGATGAATTGTTGGTTATAGTTGTATACATAGATGACATTATGTTTGGAATAAATAAGCATCATTTAGTAGAATTGTTTGCTTAAGATATCAGGACCGAGTTTGAAATGTATATGATCAGATAAATTACCTTCTACCTGAGGCTCCATATCCTACAAAACCCTCGACGCATATTCAGTTCTCAAGATAAATATCTAAGAGATATGTTGAAAATATTTCAAATGGAAGATTGTAAACTTGTTTCAACCCCCATGACTATGGTATGTGAACTATGTGTAGATGATGAATCATTTGATGTGGATCAAAATCAATATAGATCTACTATAAGAAGTATGTTATACTTAATAGCTTGATGACTGGATATAATGTTTCCAGTCAGATTAGTAGCAAGGTATCAGTCAACACCCAAACAAAGTCATTTGTTAGCAGCAAAAGGAATATCTAGGTACTTGAAGGGGACTATGGGCTATGGTCTATGGTATCTGAAAGGTAACGATTTTACTTTGACAACATACACAGACACAGATTGGGTGAGTTGTGGTGAGTTGTGTGGATGACAGAAAATGTAAAAGCTGGTGCATTCTATCTAGGAAAATCATTGGTGGCGTGACTAAGAAGAAAAAAACATCATTATCTCTATCTACCACAAAAGTTGAGTACATAGTAGATGCAACATGTTGCACTCAAGTATTGTGGATGACACAAACACTGCAAGACATGAAGGTAAATTTTAATGAACCTGTATCTATCAAGTGTTACAATACAAGTGAAATAAGATTTTTAAAAAATCAGTGTTACAATACAAGTGCAATAAGATTTTTAAAAAATCATTTGCTCCATTCAAAGACTAAAAATATCCCTATAAAGTACCACTTTATCAGAGAACAAGTGGATAAGAAAATAGTGAAGATAGAGTACATATTGACAAAGGAACAAATAAGAAACATATTTACAAAACCCCTTGCTAAAGAACCATTTGAATATCTGAGAAAAAGCCTAGGGATAGTACCTACATACTCTCTTCACTAATCTGACTTCAAACGGAGAACCTAAAAGACTGAAAAGTATATGAAATTGACCACGGATAACCTAAAAGACTGCAAAGTATATGAAATTGACCATGATCTAAAGGGGAGATTATAAGAGCAAGAAGAAGTAATGAAGAGGAACACAAAGCTTATCATCATGACAAGATTTTGAAGTAGTTAAAGAAGCAGAAACAACAAAAGAATCATCAAAGTGGGAAATCAAGTCATGTTCCCTAGGAGTTATCAACATTAATTAGGTTCACCATTCAAAAGCCCATTCTTCAACCATTTTTTTCCACATGTATATATCAATTTCATAAACTTTTATATAAATTTCTGCAAGTAGACACAGTACTAGTACTCTAAAGATAATTGCATTTCTATTTGGTAACTATTCAAATTATGTTGAAAGTTAAGCATAACTTATTGGGAAATTGCATCATCATTTTTCCTCAAGAATTATTCATTCAGGGATTGCATCAATAAACATTATGATGACTCAAGTTAAACATTTGATGTACAATTCCTGAGAGCCATCCAAATATAAACATAGAAGCAAGAGGAAAGATACATCCATGAAGTGGAGGAGAAAAATTTATATATTTTTATGTTTGGTTTGAATATTAATTCATCATGAAGCAACATGAGATCTACATTAGAACCATATAATTGGAAATCTCCATGTGAAGACTTGTATGTTAGTAAGTAATCAACTATTGTACCAAGTTCAATGCATCATTATAATTCCTTTAAATTCTTCAAGAATGTTATTTTGTCACTACTGTGAATGTTTGAAGAAGAAAAATTAATTTATCAACAAAAGATGAAAGTTCATAGAAGTTGCAGCAAGAGCACTCTCCATTAAAAAAAAATGGAAATTATCCTTGCTCATCAATGTCATTTCAATGAAGAGATAGTTTTTTGAAGAAAAATGGGACTCTACAATATCAAATATCCTAGGAGAAAACTCTTTCAAATAATCATAGGACTTAATGCAAAAATCATCATTCAAATTTATTATACTAAAGAAGAAAAGAAAATTTTATGAAAATGTCTCTATAATTTGAAGGCAATGGGTGATTAAAACACCATGCCTCGCTCAAATGAAACACTTCAACTTCATTATTATTGTGGTAAAGATTTAGATAATATTGATGCTACATGATCAAAGTGAACTTATGAAGAAATTTTTTCCAAAGCATCTCCATATGACTAGAGGAAGATCAAATTCCTTCACCTAAAAGAGTAAATCAAGAATCAGTAATCCTACAAAAGAAGAAATGAAATTGTCTGAAGAAAGAATTATCCATTTTCATACAAGATTAAAAAATGAAATCTCATTCATCTCATAACAAAAAAATGAGACATTTAAATACATTGTTATGCCAAATCTATTCTCTAAAGGAATTGAGATGCAATTTCTGGGCATTCAACTCCAAGAGAATCCAAATAACAATAAAATGTTGAAAAGGAGATTTCTAGTACATGCCATCTAATAGGGAATCACCAAGAATTGATCACCTTCCTGCACAGAAGAAGGAAAAAAGGGAGAGATACATAATAACTCAAGAAATCAGAAAAAGTAAGCATATAGAGGAAAATTGGCATCCATCGAAGAGAACCAAGTGTTCAAAATGATTTCAATATATCATGATAAGGTATGAATAGCTATAAGGAGAGTAACACAAGGACAAAGAAGAGTAATGTTCAATTGCAATTATGAAGGTCAAAAATTTGAATGAAGCAGAGATGTCAGGGACATAAAGATAGGACCATATTTAGAATTGATAACCAGTTGATAGGAAAAACACTAGAATTCTCTGAGATATCATAAAATATCTTGAGATAGTGGAATAATTGTGAGGAATAGAATAATAACGTACATAGGAATATGGTGCAGATGTATAATTGTGTGCAACATAATAATAATAATAACTCAGAGAGGAATAATTCAATGCAACATTCATATTTTCTATTGAAATTTTTTTTATTCCCTCAACATCGATTTCCTTGCAACAACATTTGTGGTGATCATGACATTCGTATAATTATTAGGTGTTCATTATCATTATTATTTTTGCACAATAGGTATTCAACTTATTATTCCACAATAATGTTATTTGAAGCATTATTAAAAATATGATTTTTAATCACTATTTCATCAAAAAGTCAGTTAGGGTTTTGAGTCCTCAGCAGTCAATCTTCACACAACTCTTATCGCATCAAATGTAATGTCAAGTAGTCCAGGCATGGTTGCATGCTAGTTGTGGATACTTCATATATTGCAAATTCAAAATAGAATTTGGAGGATATCCGAGTCTAGCTCCAACTGATGTAGGTGGAAGTATTACTTTTGAGCAATAGAATCTGAAAGGATTGAAGAGGTCTATTCTCAGTAGAAGAAGCACATGTCGTACTATTAAATATTGCCAAATATTTTTTTGTCATGCAAATTTCCTCGATGAAGAAAACTATGACAAGTAATCTTTTCCAAAGAATTTTCATGTGCATAAGTTAATTAGGGAAGGGATTTCAAAAATTATTATTTGTCATAAATGAATGCAAATACGAGGCGAAAGGATTCGTTGTTTAAATAATAATAAAAAGAATTGTCAGAGAGCTACAAGAGATAAAATATGCACTGAATTGAAAAGAAAGAGATGTAGCTCTCAGGTGTGGCCTGCACCTGGAGACTACACTCACAAAACTTGAGAGATGTCTCTCGTTCACTCTATTTCCTTTAATCAAAAGATTACATCATTAAATATAATACTAGGAAATAGGAAGTTGTACCCAAACCCCATAACTATAGGAACTAATCCTAAACTAGGGAGAAAGTTACAACAATGTAACCATTTTATCCATTAATAATAAAATAATATTAATTATTCTCAATTCCCCCCCTTAATGGAGAAAGGATTCTCCTGAACTCCTAGCATCTTTCTAAACAATTCAAATTTTACTCGTGCAAGAGGCTTTGTAAAAATGTCAGCCACATTGTCGCAAGTTTTACAATATTCAACAGCAATTTCATTTGACTGTATTTTTTCTCTAACAAAATGGAACTGAGTGTCTATATGCTTGGTGTTTTTGTGAAACACTGGATTGTATGCTAATTTGATGGTGCTCTGGTTGTCGCTTTTGATAGAAGTGGGTTGCTTCTGTTCTTTTCCTGCATCTTTAAGAAGTCTCCTCAACCAGATTGCTTCACATGTTGTTGCACACAATGCTTGATACTCAGCTTCACATGATGACAAATCTACAGTACTCTGTTTCTTGCTGCTCCATGCTATGACCCCAGAACCTATGTTGAATGCATAACCTGTGATGGACCTCCGATCATCCAGATTACCTGCCCAGTCTGAGTCTGAGAAACCTGCTAGAGTAACATCAGATACATCAGTGTACAACATACCAAAATGAACAGTACCACAAAGATACCTCAACACGCTTTTTGCTGCATTCCAGTGACTTTCAAGCGGTTTCGCCATAAATTGGCTCAGCACACTGACAAAGTATGCCAAGTCAGGTCTGGTTGTTGTAAGGTATATCAGGCTGCCAACCAGTTATCTATACATTGTGGCATCTACCTCAGTGCCATCATCACTGCTCAATTTCAGATTCTACTGCAAAGGTGTTGTTGCTATTCTACACTGATCCATAGTAAACTTTTCTAACAGATTTCTAGCATACTTCCCTTGGGTAAGAAAAGTTTGCCCAGTATCTCTAAATACTTCTAATCCCAGACAATAGTGAAGGCTTCTAAGATCCTTCATTTCAAAAACTTGTGCCATCAGCCTTTTGATTCCTTTGATTAAATCAAATGCATTTCCTCTTAATCTGCCCCTGATTATTGTACTTGGCATACAAATTTGGGTCATTTAAACTTCTATGGAAACCATACTCTATAAAGAAGGAATCTACTTTTTCATACCAAGACCTGGGTGCTTGCTTTAAACCATATAAATCCTTTTTCAATATGCAAACACGATGTTCCTAAACCTGCTTTACATATCCTTCTGGCTGTACTAAGTAAATTTCTTCTTTTAAATCACCATTTAAAAATGCAGATTTGACATCAAGCTGGTATAATTCCCAATTATGTTTAGTAGCTAAAGCAATAAGCATTCTGATTTTATTTAGCTTTGCTATAGGTGCAAATGTATCATCAAAATCTACACCTTCTTTTTGTGAATATCCTTTTGCAACCAACCTAGCTTTTAACTTATCTATACTTCCATCTGCATTCATTTTTGGTTTAAACAACCACTTACATCCTATAGGAGTTTTATTTTTAGGCAGCTCTACTAAATGCCAAGTATCATTTCTAAAGATTGATTCCATTTCTTCATCCATTGCAGCTCTCCATTCCTTAAATTGACTAGCTTCTTTCTTTTATAATTAGAGGGTTCAATGTTCAACTTGACATTAAAGCATAGCTTCTCAACTTCAATGGTAATTGAGTCTTCCTACCTGACCTCCTTGGTAGGGGTGGACTTACCTCAAATTTGTTTTCCTCTGCAATAACTGGGCCTGCTTTTTCACCTTCTTACTGTTCTTCTTCATTCTCTTCTTCCTTCTCCTGTTCCTGCTCCCTCTCATCCTTGTTGCTTTCCTCCAATAGCAATGGAATGTGCCAATCATCTCCAACATCAGCTTTCCTTTCCTGCACCTATTCATGAAAGACTACATCTCTACTAGCAAATGTCTTACGAGACTCAGGATTGAACAGTTTGTATGCTTTAAACTCTGTGCCATAACCAGCTAAGATGCATTTAACTTCCTTAGGGTCTAATTTCTTTCTATCAGTTTTGGGTACATGTGCAAATTCCTTTGACCCAAAGACTCTTAAGTGGTTTACTGCTGGTTTAAATCCATATAAGGCTTCAAAAGGGGTTTTGAAACCAAGAAACCTAGTAGGACTTCTATTTTTCAAGTATACAGCAGTATTTATCACTTCTGCCCAAAACATATTAGATAGACCCTTACCTTGCAGCATGCTCCTTGCACACTCCACCAATGTTCTGTTTTTACGCTCTGCAACTCCGTTTTTCTGTGGTGTATGCGGCACTGTATATTGCTAAACAATCCCATGAGTTTTGCAGTATTTCATGAATTCCTTTAATTTCTATTCTCCTCCTTGATTAGATCGGAGAATTTTAATACTTTTTTCAAACTGTTTTTCTACCAGGGTTTTGAACTCTATAAAATATTGGAAAGTCTGACTTTTCTTGTTTAAAAAATAAACCCAAGAATACCTAGTGCAGTCATAAGTAAATAACAAAAAATAGTATGCTCCCCCTAGCGACCTTGTCTCGATGGGACCACATACATCAGTGTGCACTAGCTCTAAGATTTCAGTTTGCCTCCTCCTATCATACACAGGAAACTCTTCTCTATGCATCTTTCGTAGGGCACAACCATCACAATTCAACTGAATGTTACGAAAGATGGGGACACCTTCGACCATACCTTTCTTTTGTAACAACATAAGATCCTGCAGATTCAGATGACCAAACCTCTGATGCCACAGTTGTTCAGTTGTCGACTCTCCTGCAACCATGGCTGGCTTCGGTATACTTTTTGCATCTAACCTATATAGACTTCCTACTCGCATGCGTGTTGCAACAATTTCATCCCTGCAATCCTTTATCACACAGTGAGTCTTGAAGAATTCGACATGCATATCTTGGTCAGCCATCATGGATACAGATATCAGGTTTTTCTTTATTCCAGGTACGTATAAAACATTTGAAAGGTGACTAATTTTTCCATTTGGCAATTTAACTGAAATCACCCCATGACCTTTAATCTGATATCCATTATCATCCCCTAGATATATTTTTGATCCATTTATAATTTCTTCAAGACTGTCAAAAAATTCCTTATTACCTGTGATGTGTGAGGATGCTCCAGAATCGACATACCAGATGTCATATTCATTTGATGCTCTAAGGGCACAGTCGACTGTGAACAGTCGAAATTCATGACTGAAGTCTTCTTCTTCTTCAACAAAATATCCTCTGTGTTTTGGATTTACCTGTCTCCTCCTTGCCTCATCAGCCTGCTTCTTATGATAAAAATCTCTCTGTATATGACCCATTTTTCCACAATAAAAACATTTCTTTTCATAATGATTTGCAAGCATACCTTTCTGAGAATGCGGATTCTTTTGTGACGTTCCTCCTCTTTGCTTTGATTGCTGCTGTGACTGCCTTCCTTTAGATAGTCTTCGTTTTTCCACC
Organism: Pinus taeda; assembly: GCA_000404065.3. Taxonomy (NCBI): domain Eukaryota; kingdom Viridiplantae; phylum Streptophyta; class Pinopsida; order Pinales; family Pinaceae; genus Pinus; species Pinus taeda. The sequence continues at coordinate 48,564 of APFE030174952.1, read as the reverse complement.
AGCGCGAGATCGTCACTTTGGGGGTTCAGATTCAAGTTCTGCCTTCGATCTTCCTCTTGTTGCAAGATCGCAGTGAGATCATCGAACGTGGGTGCTTTCTCCCTTGCCGAGACTCCAGTGATGAAATTTTGAAAATCATCATGCATCCCATTCATTGTAATTGCAACAAGGTCTTCATCAGCCACCGCCACTCCAATGGCCCCCAATCCGTCCTTAACATCTTTAATTCGCGCTACAAATGTAGTAGCAGACTCCCTTTCGTCCATTCTCATCGAAAATAGCTTACTTTTCAGAGCCAAAACTCTGTTTGTATTATGGGTCTCATAGAGATTTTTGATTTTCGTCCAGATTTCGGCGGACAATTTACAATCTCTGATGTGTGCAATGACATTGTCTTTCACAGACATCTTCAGCAGGACTTTGGCTTTGTTTTCTCATTTTTCCCAGTCTTCCCTCTCGTTTTTTTGTGTGGTTGTTGTCGGCTTCTGCTCGTCACCTGTCACTATAGCCCAAGCATTCGCACCTTTGAGCAGAGTCTGGATCTTAAACTTCCAGTTTGTGAAGTTAGATCCGTTGAGTTTACCAGACTCGTTAAGGTATGATTCCATCATGTTACTCATTGTGAATCTACTTAACAACAACATCAAAAACAATACCTGTCAGATCGATATATCACCTCTTCCACCGATCTGCAGTGTCTGGCACTCCCGCTCCAATGAGCAACTTCGGCATTTCCAACATAGCCGAAACAACGATCTGATCACAGTTGATCTGATCCACCTCTCCCGGATTGATCTGCCACTTCGCCGATCCTGCTCTCCTTGCAGATTGCAAACACGAAGTCGAGGTTTCCCGCAGATCTCCTCTGGCGCTTTCCCGATCTGTCTCTCCCAGACTGATCTGCACCTCCGCCGATCTGCCACGTTTGCAAACCGCCAAACGAAGTTCACGCTGTTCAGGGATCTCCTTAGTGCTACCCCGAGCGAAAATTCCGCGCGAATTAAAAATTGCTTAGAGTAGAGAAATTGGCGTGTTTTTCCCAGTAAAATCCGCGCTAATCTGGCTTTCTGGCGCAATAGCGCGATTTCTCCCTCAAAATCCGCGCTTCAGCGCGATTTCTCCCTGAATTTCCGCGCTCTAGTGCGATTTATCCCATAAATCCCATGCTAATTGGTCTTCTGGCGCGACTATCAGTGCAAAATCCGCGCCAATTGGCCTTTCAGCTCAGAAAAAAAAAAATTCCGAGTCCGAGCCAGCTGTCCACCTGCTCAATCGAGCACAGAGCTCTCGTGTACGCACTCCGCCACACATGCACTTCAAGCCACACAGGCAATTCTGCCTCACAGGCAAGCTAGCTTCTACAGGCACTTCAACCTCACAGGTGACAAAGATCAGGCTCACTCAATTTGAGCTCTGATACCAAGATAAAATATGCACTGAATTAAAAAGAAAGAGATGTAGCTCTCAGGTGTGGCCTATTAATTATTCTCAACTACAAGGCACCATAAAGGGATTTCCAAAATGAAATTTTCAGATCGCATACTAGCCATAATGAATTTGTTTCATTTATCTAGGCAATTTGCAAAAGGATTATACCTACAACTTTATTGAGATGAAAATGAGCAAGAAAAAGCTAATTATTTAACTTTCATTTTTGCTGAGAAATGGCATCTCCAGCACTGAGGTGAAAGACTCTCGGGCATTACATTCGTCTATAACTGTCTTCCAAATCTTCGAGTTCATTTGGCCAATGTAATTTGCATGTATGGTAAGGATCTTCATTATGTTTGCACCAACGCCTCAAATTGGCTCAATATGTGCCATCTCACCTATGTAGTCTTTCATAATCATATATGAAATATAACGTTTAAAAAAATACATTCGAAGTTTCCATATACTCCAACGATGGCAAATGATGAAGGCAAAATTCAAAATCTGAGGTTTAAATCTCCAGAAGATGATGCATGATATCCAGTATCCATTACGTTTGAAAATTGTGATGTGCATTACGATAGCGGAAAACAAAGGAGTAGGTTTATAGTGTGAATGATCCGACTTGTAGGAACAGTGAAGAGAGCATGAGAAACATTGTAATTGAATAACTGTAATGTTGAAATTAAATACTTGCATACGAAAATGCCAAGATTTGTTATGCTCAATGAAATGCCAAGCATGCTGATGGGAAGGATCGCGACTCTACAGAAGATCAGTGCTATGCAAATGGTAGCTATATATTTCATAGGAGAGCTAGAAATGAAGCCCATTCCTGTTGAAAATTGAGTTTGATATCTCCTACACCTTGGTTCTATCATCAAATACTTCTGAGGCAAACGTAAGGGAAAGTAACCACGTAGTGAGCCGAGGGATGCAATGAATGACCAAGTTCAAAAATGCATATCGTTACTCTTATAGAGGGCAGATATTAATGCCCAAGTTCAGAAACACTTAGCAGAATGCTTTAAGTTTTCGCAATCCTTCTCTCCAGAAAATGAAAATTCCAGTTGTAGAATCCAAGCGATGAGTTAAGTGAAGAGACAAATATTGAGTCACAATCTTCTGGAGTTTTATGCGGAAGTAACAAGGTAGTATTAAAAAACGTCATAACTGTTTTATTATAGATTCCAGTTTTGGAAACTCATGGAACAGATTATCTATTCCCAGTTTATGAAAATGAGCATCAGTCAAACATGCTAGCTTTATCGAGTTAAGGAAAGAGAAATTAAGAGAATATGCAGGGTTGAATCAACGCTAAATGAAATCTTATTAAATTGCCAATAAATCGACTTGGCATTGCATGCTAAGTCGTGTTATTTAAGAATCGTTTGACTAGAGTCGAGTTCACCTATGATTGAGTCATGGGCATTCCTTGAGTGATGTATTCACCTCTACTATTTTCCTTAGCGATGATATAAAGCTTCTCAAGGTTGTAGTTGAAATCATCAAAGGTATAAGTAGAACTACGATTAATGAACATGTTATTTTTGAAATATGGAGTTGATATAAGATGTTGGAAAGTTTTATCGAGATAAGAAAGCCATATCATCTTTAAGGTTGTAGTGAATCCTAGTGACGATATAGTTTCAGTCAAAGATTAAAGTTGTATCATAATTAAAGGTTGGATACAATGTAGAATAGAGGGAAACATGCATAATGGAAGAATGGCATATTAAATATGTTGCACTCTCTTAATACTAATTAGTTCCAAATATAATACATTTCTCATGCATACCATATCTTCCTTATAAAGTGTTCTCTCCAAAGTTTTCTTTCACATTGTTCTTACAACAATGTGTTGCAGCACTCGTATTGAGAGCCTTTCAAGAAAACTTTATATATTATATGGTGAAGCATTAATTTTGGAGGAAATTTCAATATGGAGGAGCCTTAATGGACCATTTCGAGTGGCATTCATTCAATGAGAGTTTCAAAATTATGTATGCAAAATAAGACATTGTAGCTTATGTTAATGAAATGATGACAACCACATACTACAAGGCATTTATAACCCTTTTCCATTGATGTCAAAGGGGGAGTTAAGTTAATGGTATGGGGAAAAATGAGAAATTTGAAGAGGTTATGGCACGGTTATGGTTATCAAGGAGAAATATATTTCAAGACAAAAGGAGGATGATGAATGGGTTGCCATCAATGCCAAAGGGGGAGATTGTTGACAATATTGGCATTCATGAGAAGATTAAGTTCATTGTTTAATGTTGATAAATATTGATGTCACTAAGCACATTCCTAATAATTTATGTTGAATGGAAAGTGTATATAAATGTTGAATATTGAATATAAAAGGATGAAAGTGATGTGAAGTGCAAAGTCTATGCTAATCATTGTGAAATATAAACATAGAGAGAAAACTTGGAATACATATAATTGTTTGAACATAAAATGTATATAATCCAAATCTGATTTATCACTCGTAATTATTTCCGAATAAGGTGTTAATTCAAATCTATTTCTTTTTACAGAAATGTTTTTGAACTCAAAATGAAACGAGAAGTGTGTTAGCATTTTTAGAAGTCCAAGAAACTACGTTTCATTTCATATTCCTCCAAAGAATACAAACAACCAATAGGGCTTGCTTATAAAATAGACAATGTGGAATGAAACCATGTTCCTTTTTTTAATATATAGAAGTGGTCTGCATCATAAAAGGATGAGCATTAGTAGAAGAGAAGAAGAGTGAAGCGAAGGAGCAATTTAGCAGAAAACTTAACAACATAATTGGATATCAGGTAAAAAATATTGATGACTCGAGAAATTTATGTTGAGGTAGGAGTCTCTTGTGGGTTGTAGCCCGCAGAAAACTAGTGGGAGTTGAAGCTTTCGTTGAGGTAGGAGCCTACAAAAACTCTTATGTAAAAAGGAGTAGAAACTTGCCTTGACATCATTTTTAGCCTAAAAGTTGGTGGTTTTCTCCCTTTGAGGTTTCCACTTCTATATGTTGTCTTCATGTGTTTGATCCTTGCATGTTGTATAAATGCAATGTAGTATTGATAAAAATATGAGAAAGCTGATCTCTTTGAAATTTTCAAAAGAAATACAACTACTATTGAGCACATATCTAAATCATTAACTGCATAACAAGAGGATCAAGTTGAGAAAAAATAAATAATTAAATTACTGATTCACCTCGCCCCTCTCGGTAATTTCCCTTCTTAAATATCAATAAGTCTTAAAAGATGGATGAGTCGACAAGTGTGATTATAGAGCACCACTAAGGCCACCACAGTTTATCATTTCCAACTCGAGAAAGTGGGAAAGTCAAGTAGTTAAGGGGAAAACGACAATCATACCTATTGGGTAACTCAAGAGGAAAGTCGTGACATAGACGTGCCATGATCAAAGGAAATAACCAGAAACGACATGGTGATATTTGATTTAATCATCATTAATTTTCTTTTATTTATGTTATTCTACAATTTTTTTATTTTATATAAAGGAATAGAATCTGTTGGAGTGATGTGGGCTACAGAACCTCCACATGTGAAGATAGTTGGTCTATCAGACAACTCGAGAATAGCAACATATTTTGCAACTATTTTTCAAGATTTCCCTCTCCTTATAAAATTGGGGAAGAAACACTTTACAAACATTTCCAAATTATGCATTCGAGAGGCTCGAGTTCTATTCGTACAAATTCTGAGTTCCTTTTGCAGAGAATGTGGTTCCATTTTTGTTTAGTTTTCTTTCTCATCAGGTGCTTGTGCTTATACAATTGTTAAATGTGATGGACGAGTCATTTGGACTCCATATTTGAAGATTAATGAAGTTGTTTTGTTGATTCCTATCAAAGAAATGTGCAGTACGTTATCCCTTTTGTATATCAATTCATGTATGTCTTTCCTCCTATGAAATTGTGTAATGAAGTTAATGGTTTCACACCCTCTTATGGTTATATGTATGCTGCTAAGTAGTAAAAGGTACCCATGTTAATCAAATATTTACTTGTGTTATTTTATATCCTGCAATACCTGTGTAAACAAAGATTTACTTATGCTAATTGGTGGTAGGATGTATCCATGAGGCACAGAGCTTCATACCTTAATTTGCTCTCCACCATTTCTACATTTTCACCTCCTCACTCTTCCATATTTCTGCTAGAGTTTGTTGCTTAGGACTTTTTATTTTCATACAACCCTCTATAAACATTTTCATCCTTTCCTTCCTCCTGTTCACTACACTACAACAAAAAATTTAAGTTTCATATTGTTATGTGTTATCCATTAGAACCAAGACATTCCTCTTTGAGATAAGCCATATTTACCCATGGGCATTTAGATGTGTGTGTCTACTTGAGTCTACCTTGATGAAGGGCTATTGAACGAAGCTATGAATTAGCTCTTTTCAAATTATGTGACATATGAAGTGCTGCAATAGAATGCCTTAGCTAATATTCAAACACACTCTTATGGATGCCCTAGGACCTCACCTTTTCTTTCAACCCGAGGGTTGTCTCTAGGAGGATTATACATGTTCTGAAGCATTTTGTGATAGGATATAGAAATATATACAACGTGAACTCACATTATCATTGAAAGTATCCACCATTATTAAAGAATAAAATCATTATATGGGAGGAATAATCCTCTTCCTGTCAATGGCCAAGATCTCAAGTGTTATTTCTTGTAGCAGCCATGTGATGCATTCCTACCATTGTACAAATTTCTTTTCTTGTTTTTTGTTTATTTTTCTGTCACATATGATTTTTATTTCCAATATTTTTTGACAGTGTAAATAAATAAGACTTTGTGTGAGATTGTATATATGTCAGAAAAGAACAATGTGGTAGAAATGAGAAGGAATTGTGACAACTATTGGGCTTGTCTCTTTATTAAGTATCCTTCTTTAATTTGGTCTAAGTGTTTTACGTCAAGTAATGTCCACATGGAAAATTAGAGTCATTCAGAATGGAAAAATATTATTGGATCTATGATGCCCATAAATTTGTATATTCATTCTTAACTTATAATTTTAATTAATGGTGTATTCATTTGTTGACTTGACCCAGAAGAGAAAGAAAATGAGAGAACATCAATATGAGCATATCAATTTCAGACATTAAATGAATCCCTTGAACAAGAAACAACCTCTCTTGCATGTAAAATAAGATGGGATCCCTCTTCCACATTCAAACATAAATAAGTGCAGTTGCACATTATTAGTTACTAAATAAATAGGTCCTGAATAGAAAAGAATCCTGCTTAGAGAGGTGAAGTAAGAAACTTCGCGAGGGTACTTAACAAGCCTTCCCACAACAAAGTGAAGCTTGTGATTCCTTGAGGTGGTTCTGCCGAGGTGTTTAACAAGACTGTGGGTATGGGAGAAGCACTAGAGAATGTGATTAACACCTGATTACTAGAATCTTGGTACATTATTACCCATTCCAAGTTTGAAATTGTTGAATTCTTACAATTCTTCCAATGCATTCGAGCCAAGCAAGGAATAAGAGAACCCACGTGTTAAATTGGGATGAGTGGTGAATTTAGGGTGATCCTTGTGATGATTAAATAATTTTTAAAGGGATAGAATTTTCACTAAAATCTAAACCTAGACAGATAATATAAAGTATGTCCAGTGTGTCACGAAGTGTTCTCACTGCTACAACACCCTCCAAAATTATTTTCTATATTCAAACATTGGAGCCCACCTACCATAATGTGAAGTGCTTATTTTTATCATCAAGTTTCTTTTTATGAGTTCACAACACATGTTTCAATTATGAATTTCCCTTGATGAGTGTCTTTGGATCACCAAAAGTAGCTTTAATGCACTTATGAGTCATATAACACTTTCTAGTCACAAAGGGATGCTTCCGCTTCGCAACTGCTCATACTTTTCTTGTTGCACTTAGAGATTGTTTGTGAGTTGTCATTTTAATGTATATTTCTTGGTCATGGTCATTTTTGAGTTTTATTAATGATTTTAGATGTGTAAATATTGATCATACCCCTAACTCATTGTGTTCTTCCATGTTTCACTCTTCCATACTTAGTCAATTTTTTAGCCTTGCAACTTTCTCCTCCACGCTAGGAAGAGCACATTGCACACTTCTAGAACATATTTATGTTTCTTGTTATTATATGGAGATGTGGTCTGCAACACCCTAAGCCTTCCTTCTCTCTCTTTCACGCTACACAATTCTAGTTATCAAGACCCCTCTCCTTGTTGCTTACTCTTCCTCCCTATGCTAACCCTTCCCATGGCTTCCCATTTTTGTCCATTGCACACTTCCACTGGGTAGTAATTCCCCTCAATGTGCCTTACAAATATTCCCTATTACCTCCCTGTAGCCATGGCCTTCCTCCTTAGTGCAATGCATAGTTTTAGTAAGCATATATTTTACCCTTTCCTCTTTGATCTCATGATGATATCTTAGACAATTATTAAGGTATTAGAGACTAATGTGCATAGATATGCCTATGTTAATTTGTGCAATGGATCAAAAAGATTGTGAAATACATAGAAAATGAAGAATTTAAAGAACGCAATAGACAACACACATAAACAAAACAACTTTAATAAGGATTTCACCCAACTCTCGTGGGCTATGTCTCCTGGTCCAGCCTTCAGTGGTGTCCTCTCTATTATGTCTTCAAAAAAAAAGTTTTAAAAAAGTGAGCTCAATTTGCATCTCACACACAGATACAAACAACAAGGCTTTTACTTGGATCCCCGAAGTATTTCTAAGTACACAGACTCTCCTCACTAACTCTATATCTCTGTTTTCTCTATATCTTAGCACTGCTTGTCTCTATTTCTGTCAGTATGTGGCTTTAAAACCAATTGGCGATGTCTGTTTGTTTCTTCGTCTCGGGCTCTCTAGCTCTCCGGCCTCTGTCCACTTCGATCCCCCTCTAAGCTTTAGCAATCATTGCTAAATTCTTTCAGGGATGGTGGCCACTTGTTTTGTAATGAAATGGGTCATCGGGCCTTTGAAATCCCCAGTAACAACGTTTCTTGGGTTCATAGAGAAATACACTAAAGACAAAGGAAATCTTCCCAAATTACCATTTATCGGATTTGAAATACTATAAGTTCCCCTTATAACTCCTATCGGGTCCGCCTTTATGTTTCTTATCGCATCTCCGCCTTTAATCTAGGAGATCTGGACCCAATGACTGAGGTTCATTTCGGGCAGCTCATTTGTACGAGGGTAAACCACCCAATAAGGGTGATTTTCTCTCTCCAGGGCTTGGACACATGGCAGCCAATGTATGGGCTCGGTCAAAGACCAGTGAGAACCTCTTACAACCTTCAGCCCACCCAAAACCCCACTTGTATTGTCATCTCCCCTCCTATTTAAAAATACATGGTGGACTTGAAATATTTATAAAGTGGAATTTACAAACCCTTTTAGGTCCAGTTTGATCGCATCGGTGCCTCCCTTCGTATTTCGTTTATTAAACTAAATATGTGAAATACATAGAAAAACACCTTTTAATGGAACTTAAAATATTTTAAGCTTGGTCTATAATCCCATCAAGTTCGGCCATAACGCTGCATATATATGTATGGCCCCACTCCTTGTAATGCTCCGACGCGATAATGTGATTGTGACTTTTCACTAATTGCATACCGCATAGACCCCGAGGTCATTTGGTAAGCGCTCGTCTGTATTTGCTGATTGCGATATCGCGCATTAACCTAGGATGTCAATCTGCACGCACGATTGATGGTCCTCATTGACCCGCACTGATCACGACCACAATTTTCATGTGATAGCCCCTGATTGCCTCTGCTTTACATCACCAATTGCGATATGGTGATCGGATCTAGACCATTGATCGGTTAGATCCGACGACTCCTCAACATTGTACCTTTGACCACTAATAAGCCTATTTTTCAATGTTTTCTCTATGTTTTTGCCTCCCAATAGTGTAATCCAACTTTTTAATAGGTTCTTCCGATGTGATAGTTTTGAATGTTTGAAGACTTAGAGGGTTTTCTATGATCCATTTGGATCACACCTTCCCACTAAAAAAAGGCTATTGGAGCACCAAAAATTGGCCTTTTAAGTATCAATCAAGTTAGGATACAACTTCCACACTTGTCCAAACTCTATTCATCTCGCACTGCTTGGTTTTGAACATTCAAGTCCAATTCTAAGGTACTCAACATTGCCTATACACATAGTTCTCACCTTTCTATCTAGAACTACATCTTCCTGCAACTCAATGAGATATTTAGGCATCATATCATTAATGGAAGGAAACTAACTTTTCTCTTCGGGATCTTCAATTAATGTAGGTTCAAATAGTCTCAAGTTTTCTGCATTAACTGTTGAATAGATGTGCATTTAAGCTGGCAAATCAAGGCAAAATGCGTTCTCACTAATTTTCTCAAGTATCTTGAAAGGCCAATACCTTATTGGCTTCAACTTCTTACCTTCACCTTGCATTCTGTCTTTGCTAATGTACAATAATACCACCAACTTGGAAGCTATACTCAATTTGATGCTTATCATGCCTTGCCTTATACTTGGCTTGGCTCTTTTCCACTTGTTCATGCATTGCTTGGTGAATTTCTTGGATCTATTGAATGAACTTGGTTGCTTTGTCCACATCACTATGTCCATCTACTACTTGTCTCTACTAAAGACAAAATCCAAGGGAGACCTTGCTGTAAAACCAAAACAAGTCTCAAAAGGAGATCTTTGTGTAGAAGAATGTTTAGCATGGTTGTAAGCATGTTGCACATAACACAAATGTTCATCCCAAAGCTTGGGATGCTTTCTGCAATAGCCTCTGAGCAACTAAATCATTATCCTATTGACCGCCTCTATTTGGCCATCTGTTTGTGGATGAAAAGATGTGCTCTTCTTCATTCTAGTGTCCATCAACTCCCATAGACTAGACCAAAATTTCCTAACAAATATGGAATATTGATTAGATACAATAGAAGTGGGTAACCCAAAATGAACCCATACATGCTGAAAGAACAACTTTGTTGTTTCTTTAGCTGTAATCTTCTTGTTACAAGTTATTAAAATACACATTTTACTAAACCTGTCCATAATAACATATAAATAATCATGACCCTTTATAGATTTTGGCAATCCTCCAACAAAGTCCATGGAAACACTTTCCCAAGAATGAGAAGGAACTGGAAGTGGAGTGTAGAAGTCTAGTTTTCTATTGTTGGGCTTGATTTTAGCACAAATGGTACACCCTTTAATATATCTAGAAATTGTTTCATGCATTCTTGGCCAATAACGAAATCTTTGTAGTTGTGCAACTATTTTACTTACACCAAAATGACCTGATATTAGAGAAGTATGTGCTTCTCGGATTATGTTAACCCTTTCAATTTGAGGAATGCATAGCTTTCCCAAATGATACACGAGTTGTTCCCTAACATGATAATCCAATTCTTCTACTTGTTTTCCATGACTTAAAGTTGAATATACATCCTTGAACTCTACATCTTAATCATATTGTTCAATGTAGCTTTCATGCGATACTTAGTTATGCTTAAGTATAGTAGGTGAATTTATGATTGGTTTGGATAACATATCTACAACCTTATTGTGTATTCCTTTCTTATATCTAATGACAAGATGAAACTATTGTAGAAAACCCATCCACCTATAGTGTTTTGATTGCTGCAATTTAGTTTGTGAGTAAAATATTGAAGTGGTTGATGATCAGTATGTATAATTGTTTCTTTTCCCATTAGGTAATGTTTCCACTTTTTCACACTCTGTACTAATGCATACAATTCTTTTTCATATGTCGTATAATTAACTACTGCATAATTAAATGTCTTAGAATGATAACATATGGGTTTACTATGTCGCATCAACGCTACTCCCATGGCATAGTCATTGGGATATGTTTCAATCTCAAATGGTCTTTGAAGATCTGGCAATCCTAATACTGGTGTTCTACTAATCTTTTCTTTCAAGGTGTTGAAGACCTTCTGTTGTCTGCCTCCCCACTGAAACACCTTTTTCAATCCTACTAAAGCATGTAAGGGAGTTGCAATCAAGGAAAAGTTAGCAATGAACTTTCTCCAATATTGTGCTGCTCCTAGGAATCTCCTAACTTCTCTAGCAAATTTGGGTTTAGGGTAGTTCACAATGACTTCAACCTTAGAGGGATCTATCTTCAATTCACCACCCCTACAATATGACCCAAATAATTCAAAGATGTTTTTCCAAATTAACATTTTGATAACTTAACATCGAGATTTTCTCTTTTCAAGACATCTAAAGTCTTCTTTACATGCTGTAAATGTTCTTTCCATATTTGACTAAAAACCAAAATGTCATCTAAATATACAACTACAAAATCATAAATAAGAGGTTTGAGTACATCATTCATAACTCTCATGAAAGTGGCAGGAGCATTAGTGAAGCCAAATGGCATAACTAGCCATTCATACCCTTCTTTTGTTTTGAAAGCAGTCTTCCATGCATCTTATTCTGCTACTTTGACTTGATCATTGCCACTGTGCAAGTCCAACATGGAAAAGTAAACAACTTCTTTAAGCTAATATAATACATCATCTATGCGAGGAAGAGGATAACGATTCTTGATCATTATTTTATTCAGTGCTCTGTAATCAATGCACATCCTCCATGGACCTTCTTTCTTTCTCACCAACACAATTGGAGATCCACATGGTGATGTGCTTGGACTTATGAACCCTTTATTGAGTAGCTCTTGTACCTACTTCTTGATCTCTGTATTCTCTATACCGGATAACCTATACATTCCAATGTTAGGCAATGGAGCATCTTGCTGCAAATGAATATCATGTACTTGGGTGGTAGACCTTTAGGTTCTTGAAATAGGATATCATTTTCTGAAACAAATTTTTCTAAATCAGCTTTTTGTTTAGCATGAAAGCCTTCAAATGCATTAGTTTTATGAGGCGTCTTTTCCTTTACAACCATTAGTAAAAATTTCTTGCATGAATTTACAATTGTTTTCATCTGCCCTGAGTTTATGAGAGTGTAATTATTTTTGAGATGATTAGCTCTTACAATATATTCTATTCCATATTTTGTGAGTTGATACATATTTTTAGTTCTATACAAAATAGCCTTTCTATCATACAATTAAGGACTTCCTAAAACAATGCCACATATATCCAAGGGAGCTATATATATCTCAACCTCATCTACAAAAGTTGACCCAATAGCGAACCGAAGTTTACATTGTCTAGTCACTTGTAGCTTTTCTTTATCACATACCCAACCTAATGGATATGGCTTCTTGTGAGGTGTTTTTAGTAAGCCGAAATTCTTTACAATTGTTTCAAAAATAAAGTTTACTTGTGAACCACTATCAAATAAATTATCAATCTTTTGATGCTTGGAAATAACTCTAATATGAAAAATTTCATGTCTTTTCCTCTCATTGTCTTTATTATCAATAGATTGTGCAAAATTACTAGTAGGTGCTTCAAAATTTTACCTTTTATATCTGTGGCTGTGACTATTGTTTCATCACCTAAATCTGACCACAAATCTTTTTCAATAGCAGCAGCAGTCCTCTTCTTCTTACCACCAAACTTGTTGGGTTTCAGCTCTAGATGCAAAGACCAGTAGTGTTCATCATCATGCCCATCCTTCTTGTAGTGAGTGCATGAAGGTTTGTCTTTCTATACAATGTTTGTCTTCCTCTCCTTCCATTTTTTCTTCTTATTTTCCTTGTTCTTGCTTGTAGTGAGTTTTGATGATCCCCCAATCTCTGGGTTCACATTCTTGCCTCTAGCCTCTAGATGTGTAGCCTGAATGGATACCTCATCTGTGCCAGTGGGATTAAACATGAGAATGCTGTGCCTCAAATAGCTATGTACACCACCTATATACTTCAAAAAAGTTTCAGGTGAGTCTAAAAAAATGCCTATAATTAAAGCTCTTTTTCTAAATTCCTGGGTATATCTTTGTACACTTTGGCCTTTTAATTGGGGAAGAGTTTGCCAATTTATCATTGCTTGCTGCATATAAGCTAGTGGATAGATTTATTTTTTAATGGTAGAAACAAATTCATTCAAGGTAGAAAGAATTTTACGATGCTTCTTCAAATCAGCTTGTGTTTTTCCTTCCCACCACACTAGGGTAGTTCCTCCAAGGCGAAGGCTAGCCAACTGAATCTTTCTCCTTTCTGAATTGATCTTCTACACCCTGTGATATACATCAATTTATCTAATCCACTTATCTAGCTTTTCCGCATTTAATTCACCATCATAAATTGGTAAATCAAATTTCACATCTAATTTAATCACAACAACTTTCTTCTTTTTCTCTTCATGGCTAGTTTTATTTGAAGAAGATGACAAGGATGGTGATGATGGAGTAGATGGTGGAGATGGCTTCTCTTCTTTCCCTTTTCCTTCTAGATGGCCATCTAGAAGAGGTTCCTCTGCTCTATTTTCTATTTGAGATGCTAAAGGGTTTTCACCTTTTCCTTTCCTAAATTCTCTATACATCTCTTCCACCATGGCTCTCATGGTCATGAAACTGTCCATGAACTAAGAGTCTGATTTTGATGAGGTTTATTCTACCATCATCCTCCTAGGATAGACTCTTCCAATTTCCAGATTAGTCTCAACAAATTCCCCTTCTCCTAGTTTGATCTTTGATCTAGTTATCATTCAACAATCCAACACAAGCTTGTCTAACCTTACCAAGCCTAAAGCTCTAATACCACTTGATCTAATGATGAGATCTTAGATAATTACTAAGGTATTACAGACGCAGGTGCATTGATATGCCTATGCTACTTTGTGCAATGGATCAAAATGATTGCGAAATACAAGGACGATGAAGCAGTTAAGAACGTAATAGACAACACAAATAAAAACAACAAGTTTACTAACGAGTTCACCCAACACTGTTGGGTGATGTCTCCTAGTCCAACCTTTAGTGGTGTCCTCTCTATTATGTCTTCAAAAATAGAGTTTTACAAAAGTGAGCTCAATTTGAGTCTCACACATAGATATAAAAAAGAAGGCTTTTGATTGAATCCCCCAAGTCTTTCTGAGTACACAAACTCTCCTCACCGACTCCTGGTCTCTGTTTTCTCTCCATATCAACACTGGTTGTCTCTGTTTCTATCAGTCTATGGCTTTCAAGCCAATCGATGATGTCTGTTCATTTCTCCTTCTCAGGCTCTATGGCTCCCTAGCCTCTATCGACTCTGATCCCCCTCTGAGTGTTAGCAATCATTGCTAAATGCTTTCAGGGATGGTGACCACCTGCTCTATAATGGAATGGGTCATCGGGCCTTTGGAATCCCCAGCAATAGTGTTCTTTGTGTTCAAAGAGAAAGATGGAAAATTTTAAGAACCACCCTAAATTTATATGTATAATAAATGGGTGAATCCCATGATACATAGGAAAAATGGGAGGCGATTTTATCACTAATATAATATGTATATATATTTTCTTGGCGACTCTCTCACCAGATTATATTATATTGTAAAGTCACGGGAAATCTTTCAATGAATTATAAAATCTTGTAAGATCTTGGAAAATCTTTCATTGAATAATAAAACATTGTGAAGTCTTGGTGAATGTTTTGTTAAAGTATGAAACCGTAAATGATAATAATAAAACATAATCATTAAACTGTAATATACTAACATACATGTTTGGAAAAAAGAAACATAATTTTCACTTCCTACAAATAATGTCGCAAGTTTTAGTGGCCATGTTTGTCATGGTAGGAGACATTAATGTTTTCTCAACCACTTTTTCCAAGCTATCAAATTTCCTTCTTATTCCATAGACTCCAACTACGAGATAAAAAAAAAGACACATCAAGTTTGTTTATCCCAACTCGCCAACAAGTAGCAAGCCCCAACTATATAATATAATGAAGTCGTAGGTATCCCAAAGGCCCGAAGGGGATCTAATGGAAAGAAGTGACCGTCAGAAACCTTCAAATCAATATATAAATATATAAGTGTAGATTTCTTATTATTTTAATTGGAAATCTTCAATTAAATAATAAAATTTAATTACATCTCTCCCAATCTAAATTTCTTATTAGCGTAATTCACTACCTTCATACCATTCTTAACATCGTTGTAACATGTGGATTAATTTCCTTTTTGGTGCAAAATCTCCACCTTTTAAGACAAAATGGTGTAGTAACCCAACCCCTACAAATCATTACGACAAACTAAGAATAGCAAAGAAGATGAAAGGTTGTACAAACTAGCATATTTTTCAAACAACTAATCCAAGATCAGTACCTTAACCTTTTCATGAAGATATCATATTGAGAATGTTTGAAAAATGTTGGGAAATCTAGATATTTTTCAAACAACTAATCCAAGATCAGTGCCTTAACTTTTTCATGAACATATCATAATGAGAATGCTTGAAAAATGTTGGGAAATTTGTGCAACGACTATCTCTCTTCTGCAAGGGTGATGTGGAAAGAGTCAAGATTTCATTATTTTGAATTTTTTTTGTTAAATTAGAAAAACCAATAGTAATGGAGATATCAGTATTTTTTACTACATTTTGTGAAGTGACTAAAAGTAGCTTTAACCATTCACCTTAAGATTTTTTTTACAATATAATTACCTAAGTGTATTTAATATCTTCGTTATCATAAAAACCAACCTATATCCATCTTCACTCCACATCTACCACTATTACAGGGACGAAATGTATTTATCCCTCCCAGCACTTGGTAGACCTAGAATTAAGACGGATCTAAGCTAATAGAATTTCCATTTTAAATAGTCTATGCTCACATGAATACCATTGTATTACCATGGGTCAATACCATGGGTTATCATAAACATGGAGCTTAAAAACTACTATTAGTAATTTATAAAAATTAATAAAATTAAGAATTGATTTTTTTTTCTTTTATTTTAACCAAGTTAAAATGTTGAAGTGACATTAAATTACAATATCCAATTTTACTCTTGATCTACCGAGCCCCAAGAGGGATAAAATATTTTTTCACTCTATGTTAGTTTGCGTCTCACAATATTTGATCCAGAGTAAAGATGGATCTATGTTAGTTTAATTCCCCGCCCCCTCTAAATAGGTTGCATTCCATGTGAATACCATGGGTCAATACCATGTGCCATTTTTATTTTTATTAATACTAATATTAGTGTTAATAAATTTTTTTGCATGGTATTAATAATAATTTGGCCCATGGTATTTGGCCCATAGGCTTCACCTAAATATAACACATTTTTTGAGTGTTCATAAATATAAGGTGGCCTATAGAGTAAATATAAAAAATGTTTTATTTATTCACGATACCTCTCTTTTATTTATATTTTTATTAATTTACCATACCTCTTTTATAAATATTCTATTTGGCCCATAGGATTCAATTAAATAAAACCTCTTTTTGAGCCTTCTTAAAAAGAAAGAGGGTTATGCACTAAATATAGAAAAAGGTTTTATTTATTTACCTTACCTCCACATTATTTATATTTTTATTTATTTACACGCTTGCGTGTTCATAAATATGAGGTGACATATGGAGTAAATATGAAAAAATGTTTTATTTATTTACAATATCTCTCCTTTATTTATATTTTTATTAATTTACCATACCTCTTTTATAAATATGGTATTTGGCCCATTGGATTCACTTAAATGAAACCTCGTTTTTGAGCATTCCTAAATAGAAAGAGGGTTATGGACTAAATATAAAAAGAGGTTTTATTCATTTACCATACCTCTAGTTTATTTGTATTTTTATTTATTTACCATACATTTGGAGTAAGTATAAAAATAGATTTTATTTATTTACCATACCTCCACTGTATTTATATTTTTATTTATAACTATCATAAATACATTTTCTTGAAAATGAGGGCCAATGGAAGATTGTAACTCCTAATTTCAAGGGCTAACTTTACTTTCTTACCATCTCCGTTAAAATAAGGTGAGCTAACCTCCATACATAATTTTTTTATCAAATAAATTTGAGGCGATTTGTAACAATGTACTATGAGAAAAAATATTTGCCAATAAAAATATAAGACCCCTTAATTTAGCCCAAGGGTGAAACTTCGCCCCTAAAATTTTCCATGTAGAGAAATACACTAAAAACATAGGAAATTCACCCAAACTGTCATTTATCAGATTTGAGATACTATAAATTCCACTTATAACTCCTATCGGCTCTACCTTATGTCACTTATTTCATCTCCATCGTTGATCTTGGAGATCTAGATCAAACGGCTGAGGTTCATTTCGGGCGGCTCATTCGTACGGGGGTTAGCTTCCTAATAAGGGATGTTTTCTCTCTCTAGGGCCTAGACATGTGGCAACCAATGTATGGGCTTGGACGGAGCCCGGCCGAAACCTCGTATCGCATTCGGCCCGCCCAAAATCCCACTTATATCACGATTTCCCTTTGTATTTAAAAATACATTAAAATGCAAAATGACTTTATGGTGGACTTGAAATATTTATGAAGTGGCATTTACAAACCCTTTTGGGTCTGGTTTCATTGCATTGACACATCCCTTCATTTGTTTATTAAATAAAATACGCGAAATACATAGCAAAACACCTTTTTATGGAACTACAAATATTTTAAAATTGGTCTATAATACCGTCGGGTCTGCCCATCACTTCACACATATATGTATGACCCCACTCCTTGTAATGCTCTGACGCGATAATGCGATTGTGACTTGTCACCAACCACATATCGTATAGACCCCTGGGCCATTTGGTAAGTGCTCTGTATTTGCTAATTGCGATATCGCGCATTAACTTGGGTCGTCAATCTACGTGCTTGATCAAAGGTCCTCATAGACCCATGCTGATCGCGATTGCAACTGTCATGTGATAGCCCCCGATTTCCTCTACTTGCCATTGTCGATTGCGATATGCCGATCGGATCTGGAGTGTTGATCGGTGAGATCCGACGACTCTTGTACATTGTTCCTTTGATTGTCGATAAGCCTGCTTCTTAATGTTTTCTCTATCTTTTTGTCTCCCGATACTGTAATCATACTTTTTAGCAAGTTCTTCTGTTGCGATAGTTTTGAATGTTTGAAGACTTAGAGGATATTCTAGGATCCATTTGGATCACTCTTGCAATTGTCTTAGGTGCTCACCCAACTCCTTCCTCTTCTAGAGCTGCACATGGCATAGTCTCAGTGAGAAATCTCTTTCTCCCTTTCTCTTGCATGTGCAATTTGTAGTGAGAAGATCCACTTCCCTCTCTCTTGTGCACTCTTGATCCATAGTTGGTACATTGCATGAATCAAGTAGGGTAGGACATTCCTAGACTGATATTTTCTTTCCATGAGTAATCCTTACCTACATGCTTTCTAAGTAAGCATAACAGAAGATGTTTGAGGAGATCTACGAAGAGAAGTTGTTAGAGGTTACATTATTAAGGATAAATCCATAAAGGGAACCTTGTTGTGACAATTAAATAAATGTTGGATTATGGCAATAAAGGTGACCTAGGAAGACTCCATAACTTGTGTAGACTATTTGGTGGGTAGAAAGAAATCATAATGCAAGATTTGTATAAAGTATTGAAGACTTAGTGGCAGTATTGTCACTTCTTAAAGAAATTCATTTTATAAATCACTAGACTTGAAATCATGAATTCCAATGGCTTGTCATGATTTCTCCACAATATGATGTTGTGGAAATGAATATGTATTTTGAGAAATTTTTGTTAATATAAATATTTTGAATTGAAAGAGTCATATTGTGGACAAAAGAGTCTCTAGGAAATTTCTTTGGAAGTCTAAAGGTCATATTAGAAGTCCAAGAATCATTGGGATATGAAAGTTCATCTGCATTGCTATAAAATAAGCCTCATTACTCAAACAAAAAACTTGTCATCTTCGTTTCTCAAACTAGGCATTAGAAAGCAGATTTGTTCTTTTGA
The DNA here is from genome assembly GCA_000404065.3 of Pinus taeda. Classification (NCBI taxonomy): domain Eukaryota; kingdom Viridiplantae; phylum Streptophyta; class Pinopsida; order Pinales; family Pinaceae; genus Pinus; species Pinus taeda. Next base: position 29,197 of record APFE030174952.1, on the reverse strand, counting down.
GGAGCAAGTAGTGGCATAATTCTCCACTATTGAAGCTAGTGATTTCTCATTGTAACGATGTATCTTGGAAATTTTTCTTAGTAATAGAAGTTCATTGAGCCAACACACTTTCATGAATTTATCACAAATATTGTAAGACTATTCTTTAAATGTTTATGGTATGTGTTTATATTTCTTATGTATTAAAAAATTTAACTATTTCATCAGATTTGGTCCACATTTGGTTGAATGTGTGTTGGATTTGCTTTAATGATCGTTATATCTATGAAAACTATTTCGCTAGATGGCTAACAATTATTTCATACATATGTACATGTCGCTTTATTAGGATATTACAACTACTTTTCTTTTAAAGACTCACTTTCTCTTCCCTTTCGGTGAAATAACCTTCATATATATTGCAATTGAACATTTCACAAGGCTTACTTACTTTCTCACTCAGCATTACATGCATGTAATTCTCTAGATGGGGTTCCTATAGAAAATTGTGTCATGTTTAATTAGGACTTATATGTTAGAGACCCCTGTATGTCTGTTGGCAGTTTCAAACACCACCAAAAGTGAGTGATATTTCTTATAATAATTATCAAAATTAAACTTTATACGTAAGTGTATAGGTGTGGGAGTGTGGAGGTTTGTGTTCCTTGTTCCACACACTTTTTTCCCGCACACTCTTTCTCCTGCACACAGATCCTCTTGAGTACTATTTTCCTTGCACACTCTTTTTCATGCACATTCATCCTCCCACACACTCTTTATCCTACATGATGGTTATTATAAATTAATTAATTAACCATCTTTACGCATTCTAAAAAAATGGATGGTTCCTGTTTCATTTCCCACTTAATCATAACTTTGTTATTACAATCGTAATTTAATATGGATAGAAGATATGGTCCTTTGTGTGGTTGCAAGCAACAAATTGTTTGTTTTGGTATATTTAAAAATTTATGTTGTGAATTTAAACCATGAAGGTTCTATTTGTGTGGGAGAAAGTGGACCTTGCATGCAGGGATGTTACATTAAATGCCAAAATTCAAATGAATACATTGTCATATAATTGATTATCTTTTTGCAATGCAACTAAGTTTGTCAATGGTAGAGTAGATTAGTATGAACATACTATTACATATCAATATAAGAATATAACATTTATTTAGACATTATCATCAATTTAAAGAAACATATTTGATTATTCATTATCAACAATCAAAACAAACATATTTAGTACATCGACAAAAAATTACATATAAAAATGCAATCATCATTATTATAATAATAAAGTAAAAATAAGACAAATAAAATATTATGAGGATCGTCAAGTCCCACTAGCACAACTTATTGAGGATGGGCCTTGTTAGCAAGGTGACCTAGGATCAAACCTCATGAAGGATGGTCATGCCCTGTTCTAGGGGGAGGATACAGGCTAAAAAAATCAAGTAAGCTTAGGGTTGGTGTGGCCCATGCAGGATGTGATCCCCGGGCGACTTTGATGGATTAGATGCCCCTAGGTTGTGGCTCCTGAAGCCACTGCTCAAGCGTACAGGATCACAGACAACTTGACAAAAAAACTAAAAATGCATTACAAATATCTCTTTCATTTTCCTTTATACTAATATATCATGTCTTAATATCTCTTGATTTCACAATCACTTGAAATATTATTTTAAGGGTCCTCTTTATGCATGTAGGAAATGCGTGTAGATGTGGGAATAATTAGAAATTACAAAAATGATTTTAGAAAGTTAAGATTCTTGAATAATGACAAAACATAGACCCCACACTACCTAAATCAATAATTAGCAGTAGAGGAAGGGACTATTTTTTGTTGCAACTATTATTCTTGTTTCTTTTGAATATAACATTTGCATTTCATTTTTTATTTTTATTTTTCTGTTGTTTGGAATATATGATTGTTTTTTTTTTTTTTTTGTAAATTAGATATAAAATTTGTATTATAGCATGTCAAAATGAGTACTATTACATAGTGTTCCTACACTTAGTTGCCTATTACAATGAAAATGAGATTTGAAAAAGCCTATTAGACATATTATAGCCTATTCTACACACTTGACAACATATTGTATCTTCATGTCATATGAGAATATACAAAAAATTACATTATCAAATTGGCTTATATATATATATATATATTTTATATATATATTTATATATAATATATATATATATATATATAATATATATATTATATATATATATATAATATATGTGGAATCTAACTTGATTGTAAAAGGTAGAATTGTATCCTCATTTGCAACGTCATGGTTAATCAGTTAGCCAAATGCCTCCAACAAGCATATAGATACCAAAAATAACAATATATTTATACTAAACAAAATGTTATAACAAAAATAATGTGAGTGAAAAACAATAAACAAAATATACAAGTTTTATAAGTCATCTAATAAAATATTCCAACTGGATGTAGACATCGGACATACCACCTATCCATAATCCTCAGTCCTCTATCTCTCATAATAGTCCATGACCAATGAGCTGAGGCCACGACTCCACTATGGCCATGGCGACTCAAGCTAGATATATATGTTGTATGGAATGCAAGTAGGCAATGTTACAAAACACCAAAAAAATCCAACCAACAAGCTTGTAATACCCATCAACCCCACAAACAAGTAGTGCGCCAACCTTTATGTACTCGTAGTTCATCGGACTATTTTGTTGCTTCCATGGTGTCCAACTCAAATCACCAAAGACATCTAAAGTCCCTATGGATTCTAGGAGTTCCTTCTTCCCTCGCAGGTCTCTTAATACCCTTGAGGCCGATACAGGGATCGTTGTACATACAATCCTCCCCCTAAGGCGACATCCCTCATTGAGGTAGCCCAAGGGAAAGTTACTTGATGCCTTGACCCACCTAGATTCTTCAACATTTAATATGCATGTATATTTTATTGCTTCCAAGAATCAGGTGCACAATCATCCCTTAGCATGCTCCAATGGAAGGGAATTTCAATGTGTCTTGTTTGCCTCCCTCAATCTCTTATTTATAACCTAGGATTATAATATTTTTACATTATTCCTAAAAGTAACTTTGAGAGTATTATAACATTATTAGTTATATGGATCATGAACCATGTCTAGCTTCCACCACCTCACCTTTTTTTTGTATAGTACTATTCCCCCATACTCATTTTTTCCCCTGGTCTCTACATGTGATGTAACTTATTGATACATGTACACTTTACACATTACATATGATAGAATCGCGAGCCCCTCCTTTATCACACAATCTCTCTGGACCAACTATACAAGCACCTTCACCTTAAATCACATAAGTATATTGGCCAATGGCCCAAGATATTTATACACATTGAGGCACACATAGCTAACTAGATTCCATCACACTAGCCTAATTAGCATGTACCAGCTCACTAGACTAAGCATCGTGGGTATAAGTAAACTATAATTGTGGGGACAAGTCGAGGTATTATATCATCCAAGTTTGTGAATTCTAGATTCGAAATATTTTTTGTAGTTATTATGATTTTAAAGTCCATCTTTCTGTTATGTTTCTAAACCTAATCTAGGCATAATAGAAACTCTTGTTTGTTTCTGGATTGTTCCAATAATATCTTTCCCATTATGGTTTTGTGTTTCCAATAAATTTCCATTGTGAACATGTGCTCTGTGTGCCTAGACTCTATGTTTCCTGTGTCCATAATACAACTTCCATTCTACTCTTTCATTTGTAATAATATCATTCAATTTTGACTTCCCTCTTAGCATGTTCAATTTCGTTTTGGATCAATTGACAAGTATTTTTGTGGAAGGCCTATGTTCAATACTCTATTATTGTTTGTGTATAGAAATGTTGTGGAGAATTACTATTCCATCAAACTTTTATACTACAACATAGTCTTTCTTAAGTCATGTCATTTCATAAATAAAGATAGTAGAACACATTGAGAAATAAAAACAATATTACAGATATCCCAGTAAAGGATGGAGTTAGAATACCCTTCCACCTTATGAAATAGAATGTGAGTAACCAAAACGAATATTTAAGGATAAGATTAGAAAAAACCCACCATTCTACTAATATTTAGACCATGTTTTGAGGAAGGATACGATAATGAGACAAAGAAGAAAATAAAAATACGAAGGAATTGACTCAATAAGAAATTAAACAAAAACCCCTTCTAGATGTTTACTAGAAATATTATAATGTAAAACCTACCACTCAAACACACAATAAGAAGTTAACCAAAGAAAAAATCAAGAAGAATCCTTTAGGTAGAGTCCCCATAAAAAAATGTTTTACTTTTAGGTGATCACTCGAAGAATTCATGGAGTAGATTTGATGTTTTTTTGTCAATACTTTGAAAATCGAATATTGGACAAATGGCAATGAAAATCCTACATTATATGGAGTTATTATTATATATTAATCACATTTTATATACTGATGTAATCGAGCTGACATAAAATGGAATCCGATGAGACCAAAAACATGCATAGAGAAACATAAATATGGTAATCCAAAATCCTAAAACAACAAGAGGATATAAACTAAATCTATGTCACCCAAACATGAGAAAGAAGAGACTAATATTTGACGTGAATGAGGAATTTCCTTGTGCCAAATATTAATAATACCCTAGCCAATTTAAGATCCAAAACATGGAAATTACAATTACAATTAAATGTTAGTTGGTGAAGAGAAATTGAATTACAATACCGATCTAAATTTGTTGATAAGAGATGAGGGATGTGGAGATCGTGAGCTATATTATTTTTTGGAAATATCCTTTTTCACATATAACAATATTAATGTGAACCAAATTCCAAAATGATGTTCCGTTTGTCCTCGATAATTATTATACCATCAAATTTCCTTTTATTGCAATGGTTCCATCTGGAGTGGTGCACTGCCACCATATAGAGCCAACATAGCACATACACCTCTTTGATTACCGGATCATCGCATGAAAAAGGTGCACTCTTATCAATTGCATGATGTTGTCAAATGCAATGACCCACCATTCTCCAATTTTTTTGTGGCGGACCCCTCATCACATAATTGACCATAAATTAAGGTTCAACCATTGTGGGGAGTACTGGATCCAGCTGAGATATTTACAGACTTTGTGATTTGAATGCTTCCTAGTTAATTTATGTCCTCTAAACATTAAGTGGGCTATATTCAAGGAATATTCCTTCATTATCCAAATTTTCCACCAATTTAATTCATTTTATCTTTATATGGGATGGAGTAGAGACCAATTTTTTTAAGGAGATAATGCGTACTCTTTAGAATCGTTTCAAGCCTGCAAGAATATTTAGGTGGTAATTTGTTAAATTTTTTCTTTACCATGTCCAAAATAGGAAATGAATCCCATTTTATAATTATATTTTGATATAAATTTCCTATAGCCATATTTAGGGTGTATAATGCACTTAAGTTGTTTGAGTCAATTCCCAATAAGCCTAAATAAATTTCATGAATTGTACCTACAAAATATATGAAAACCATTTGTAGATTTCACATCTTATGTTTTTCTTGAAAACTTTGCCAAGTTTTAGTTTCAAATCGGCTTGAGGAGGGGACCTCCAAGAGAATGGACTTCTATATTTAGTTTAGGCTATTTGAGATGAAGGTATTAGCATTGTAAGAAAGATATCAATAAATTTGAGCGTAATTTCTTCCATCCCATTGCAAGCCCAATATTTTGGACATAAACTAAAATATAAGATGGTTTTATTAATTTTTTGAAAGATTATGTGCCATATATGATCATCTAGTTTCTTTTGTTCTTTGAGAACTCATTCATTTCCTTCCAATTTTTGGATACTACAAAAGGTGGAAGAAGTTACCATGGGCTATTTATTATGACTTGGTTGAAAGAAGAACTTCTCCACTTTGAGATAGTAGATATTGAAAGATCTTTATCTCAGTTCAACTAATGAAAATTGAGAGATCCTTTGTCACATAGAGATTATGTGAATGACCATAGTTACAAAGAGAATATATAGATTCCTCTTCTTTCAACCATGAAGGAAAAAGTGAAGATATTGCAGATCATCTTAATTTTAGTTTATCCCATGTTAATATTTTATGATGTTCCACTTGCAAAAAAAAATGGGAACTTTCAACCATAGTTTCATACCCCATATCCTATTATGAATTATATCTCAGGGTAGTGCGGTAGACCCAATGAAAATATTATAAGCTTCTTTTAGATTGTAGTTACAATTTCCCTGTATTGCTATCATAACTTGTTTGGTCTTCAAAATTTTATTTTCCTATTTTGTAGTTTTTTCCTAAGGCCATCCACCATATTCAATCTTTCCAATTATGGGAGAATTACTCTTTAAGTGTCTAATTTCTCCATATTTTCTTATCAACTTAAGGTTTCCAATAGTCCACTAGTTTAACTTTTCCAGGCTATATGAAGCTTTTTCCTGTTTCTGGAAGGTTATTCTCCTCTTGGTGTTTTTGCATTTTATTTGCAATATCTTCCTATAAGCATCCTTCTCATCGCCCAAAAAGCTGTGATACTAAATAAGGGAGAAATTTCTCCAGAAATTATTCCATATTTGTGAACACTTTATTTCTCCTTCTAGTGTTATTAGAAAATGCTTCTATAGAATTGTTGTTTATTTCCTTCTCCATAATTGATGAAAAGCAATCTTGGGGTAAGCCAAAATCCCTTTTGAGATATGAATCTCGATCATGGGCCTGTGGTTTATAGGCCCACAAGTCCCAACGGAAGCGTTTGTTTTTAATCTTGCAACGTGGAATTATATTAACTATCGATCACCCCTTTAACCCATTGCGAGTGTGCAATATAAGTTTAAAAGTAATCCAATACATAGCAATATATGGTCATTCAAATATAATAGGGTGCCGCATACCCAACTCCGATCTGGTGTAAACATGGAACCTTCCGATCCGATTCCGATCAAAACCAACTTATAACTAATCGCATCCATTTCTATTGGATACTCTCAAATGTCAGACCCTTTTCTCCTCGTCGTGCAAGATCTCGTATGCATTATTTATTTCAAAAAACTTTGCCTGGGCATTCTTACTCTTATTTTTATCAAGATGATATTTCAAGGAAAGCTTGTGAAATTCTTTCTGAATGTCACGCTAACTAGCGTTCTTTTCCACCCCAAGTATCTTATAAAAATCTTCTCTTGCTCCAGACAATGGCGCAGTGATCAACAAAAAAAAATCAAAAGCCCTAGAACTGCAAAATACGACCTCATTCTGCCCTATAACCACCGACCCAATTCACAAAACCCTCGAACTAGATAGCTGATGGCCAATATAGATGCAATTATAATCCGTCAGAACCGAATAACATACATCAGTTTTCCAAATGCTGAAAGCAACCACTTCAAACCTATGAAGGGTGCAACATGAATGATCCACGTCCTGAAGTTCAAAAATGGTATTCGATTAAATACCACAGGATGCCCAAGATGACCAACTGAAAGGTAAATATGCATGCAGCAGAGCTATTAGAATAGGAAATCAGAGTTCCTCGCGTATTAGAGTTCAGAAAACCTCATCTAGTATTGCACCGATATGTTCCTCACTGAATTTGACTCTGGGATTTACAACAATAACCAGAGCTGCCATCTCGTACCTACTAAACCTCCCATCTTTGTTGCCGTCACATTGGAGAAATATTTTTTTTACCTTCTCGCTTCTCTTCCCTCTAGTCATCTTTGAATGCAAATTAAAATTATTAGGTATCATATGTATAACAGGACAACTCAACCGCATTTCATTCACATGACCATGAATCTGAGGCCGCAACACCATTTTTATTTACAGTACATAGGTTTTGACTCATTTATAAAACACATAAACGTATATAATTAACACTAAACATGAACACACAGGCATATGTAATTAACACTCAATATGTTTTTATATATTTACGGAACAGTTACAAAATGAAGGCAATTCAGCCTTGAAAACGAGCTCAGGCTCGGCTACATCTTGCCACTCACAAATTACCTCACAGAACAGATATCTCACACCCTATCACACTACACATATATCTACAGGAAGTTTTAGATTGGAAGTATCGATCTTATCCTTGTTTTTCTACAACTAAAGACACATGCATGACAGATAAATATCCCTTATCCGCTTTAAAGCCACTTTAAATCTATTTTAAAACTTATCCGCTTTAAATCCGCTTTAAGTCTGTTTTTCTGTGTTAAAGCAGACTTTCCTCTGTTTTTCTCCCTTCGTTCAGCTTCGCTGGTCCACGTCTTCATCGCTCCACTTGGATTTTTATTTAATTAAGAAAAGGGTGAGATGCACCTACATCAGACTCCCGAGGTACAAAAATTTTATGACCTCTTAATCATATGCTTTTCCTTGACCTTAGCAATTTTATCCACTCAATTCCTTCACTAGAACTCCTTTCATGATTTTCTGTGAACTGCAACCAACCTCTGTAGTAACAGTCTCCTCTGTTACACGATGCCTTACCAAGCCCTCCTCACTCGGTATTTTGGCATCCTTCAATTGAGCACATCTTGCTCTAGGTTGTTGCAAATCTTCTCACCTTCCGCTACCGCCATCTGCACGATAATAAAATCATAAACTCTTCAGCTTTAACACAACAGTACCTCTTTCCCCTTCTGCTCGCATTCTTCTTTCTTCTCTCAGGAACCCTTTCCCTGCTCTGATACCACCTGATGAAAAGCGATATTGGGGTAAGCCAAAATCCCTTTTCAGATATGAATCTCGATCCTGGGCCTGTGGTTTATATATAATTCACCTTCTCCACATTACATTGGATTATTTTTATTATTAATATTTTCTAAATATTACATATCAAATCCATATTAAGTAGTGAAAGAATTACAAATTTCGGTCATACATTGAATTAGAAAGTAGCAATTAGTGGAATATGAATTCCTTCAATCTTTCTCTCTCTGTATATGTTTCATGTTTTACTCAACACGGGTATGTAAATATTTTATTTATAAACTAATATAAACTCTTCTTTGTTATTAATATTTCTTAAATCTTATATATCCTTTTTTTTCTAAATAAAACTATTCTATTAACAATAAAGGGGTAAAATTACATCTTGACCAAAGTCTAAAACAACTTCCCAGAAGGAGAGGTAGAGAGAAACAGAAAAACTGCCAAAGGTAGAGAACTTAGACGAGATCCTGTACTCAACTCCCACGTAGGGGAACCCGTGAAGACCTTCTTGACATTACAGAGCTTACATTGATTCCAAAAAGCTTGCATTATGACCCATATATTGCAGAGAAGAACCCACTTATCATCATTAACAAACATTTGCCCTCTATTATGGGCCGCATGACCTGAAACAAAGGCAACAGAGGGTGAACTAAACATCTAGAGGCTCTTCCACAGTTCTACACCAACCGAGGTCAGGCAGATCCCGTGCTCGAACTGCTTCATTATCTGAAGGACCTGGAGCTGCCGGCGCCATCACCACTTCACTAGCATGTCGCGCTAGTGTGAATATCACAGAGCCGAATGTGGGAGAGGACATGGAATATGGAGGACAGGGCTTAGGGTAATGGTTGGGCAGATGAAGATGCCCTCTCCCACTTCGAGTGCGAGGGTAATGGCCAAATATGAATTCGCTGGAGAGGGAGGGAGAATTGGAGGACGGGTAGGAGGGCACCCGTCAAGGGGTGCCGCTGCAACTTCCCATCCTATGGCAGAGACGGGGCATATCAAAGACAACAGCAGTGCTCTGAGAATAAGACCAAACAACCATAGTAGCAGAACATGGGCAATTCCAACAATCATCCAAATGAGGGTCAAATTCCTTAGAGGGAATCGAGGGACTTGATGGAGACAGGTCCTCAGGACTGCCAGAGCAAAACTTTAGCTTAGTTGCCCCTTTCAAACCACTAGATCCAGTATCATACAGGCCATAACCCGACCAACAAAACACGAAAGGTTCCAGAGAAAACCCAGGGCTATGCCTAGATTTATCTCCCTCAGTTCTACCTTGAATTGCACCCACCATTACTATGGCATTCAAGAGATTTGAGGTCCAATGCAATCCAAAACATGCGGAGGTGATAACCATATCATAGTATAGGCTAGGGATATCAGAGCCGCTTGCGGTGAAGCGAGAAAATCGTGCGATACCTAAATGCCGAGAAACATTCTTTGTCTGGCTGTTATCTATGCTATACAGGGCGAGCACGTGTCGTCCCTCCTCGCCCGACCCCTGTCCCATCACATTAACGACCTAGCAAGACACCCGCATCCGGGGCTTAAATCTTATATATCACCTCTATATAAAAAATAAAATAAATTAAGAATCCCCTAGTTATGGAAAGTGAAAACATAATAACTTTTTTAATTTAAATTATATTATTTAACATGGACATTTAAATATTTTATGAAATATTTTTTCTTTTAAATATCACATCCCAACAAAATGAATAATGAATTACACATTATTTAATATCGATAATACTATTTCCTATCATCTACATATTAAGTACGGAAGAACTAAATTTCTTTTCTCATAGCAAAAAGTAAATTATTTTTTTTTACTCATGTCCATATATGCAAGTGAAGAAATTACCTTTCTTCTACAATTTTTTTTTTTTTAGTTACTTTATATCTCTGTAAAGTTATGTAAAATTAAGTTTCAAATTAAAATATTTTAATTATGACCCACATTAATTTCTTTTATAATTACTATATATAATTTGTTAATTTAATTTATTATTTTAATGTAAAACCTTAGAGCAACAATTAATTATTTATTACTAAATATTTGCCATTTTGGTGAAAAAATTAATGCATTCATAGTGGATAAAAATAATAATATAGTTTATTTTTTAAGTATAGGGGTTTCCGGAGTGCATTATATTAGATATAATGTTTTGGGATTTCCATGAGAGGTAGTTGTAACTTACTCATTTTGCATGATTTATTTGAGCAGTTCACTTAGCTCTAGTGGGGTTGAAACTAGTGAAATGAATCACATAGCGTCAATCATCATTTACGGGGCTTGCAGCCGGTAACCAGGACTTCGCAATAGGTTACACATCCCAGATCACATCTAGCTCAAACGTGCTCAAATGTGGACTTTTCCTCACAATCAAACCAACTTAGCTTGCTACCCGATTTGCTTGATTGCGGGGAAAACTCCACACTTAAGCATGCTTGAGCAAAAGGTGATATGGTAGGGGTGACCTCCCAGCGAGTCCTGGTTATCGGGTACATTCCCCGGAAGTGATGATTGATGCTATGTGATTCATTTCACTAGTTTTAATCTCACTTCTTCACCCATGTGAGCATCACTTGATGCAATGAGTACTAAATAGATTATTAAAAAAAAATTACCGGAAATTAGACAAATGACTTACAAAATTGAATCCCAAAAAATGATATCTAATATAGTTTATATTTTTATCATTTTATATTTTAGAAACCTAAAATATTTTTTAAAATTTAAACTTTATTAATAATAAAGATTGAATCCACATATAATGTTGAGCTTTGAGTGATGTTTTAATTGTCGTCGTTATTATTTATGAAATTCAAGTATAAAATATAACTCTCATTTGTTGAGATTTTCTGTTTGAAGTGAAATAGGCAGAAATATCTGTAGGTGACAACAATAGAAATTCAGTTCCTAGATTATCTCCAGGTTGTTGGGAGGTGATTAATGACTCCTATATTTTATGTGAGTGAGTTAATGAGGCTGTTAGATTCTCTATGCTACATAACAGGCAACCATTCGGATGATGGCTAAGAGGTTGAGAGTTTTATGAGTTTTTCATTATGTAATCTCCTGTTTGATTAATAAATTCCTAATGCCTATGTTTGGTGGACGTAGCCCAGATTGGTTGGGTGAACCACGTTAAAAACTGTGTCTTATGTGCTTGATTTATTCTGTTGTTATTTTGTTTAAGTTTGTTGTGCATCTCTCCAACAAGTGGTATCAGAGCACGTTGGAGCAGCGGCGTTGCTGGAGGTGGAGCGCGGAGTTGGTTGCTGGAGCGCAGAGTTGGTTGCTGGAGGCGTTACTGCTGTACGGAAGAGACTAGACCTGCGTGTTGGTGCGTGAATGTTTGCTGCTGCATGAATCGTGTGTGGGCGTGGAGGCCTGCACATCTCTTGTGAATCGTTTTGCTGTTGCGGAGATGTGGATCGAGTGCTGCTATGAAGACATGGATCATTTTCTACTGCGGAGACGTGAATCGTTTGCAAACCAAATACAGGCAAACTCTTCCTGTATTTTCAGACATATTTTCAATTTAAATACCATCGAACCATCTCAGAAAATTAAGAATGTATGGATTTGTAGAATCATATAGATAATTGCAGTGCTCATACATGGTTGGTTACCATTGCTATAATGCACATGAATTTCTTTTTTGGTTATTCTTCAACCATTACTATGACTTAGCACCCGGAGCAATGGTTAAACAGAAATCCCCATGGGCCACACCAACTTCAGTTTGTTGGATCAACGGAATAATTGTGTGAAGTTGCAAATCGAAAACATTACAATCTAGGACATAAACAACCTGTCACGCTCCTACAATATTGTAATGGAGGCATCTTTAAACGTTATAAATATTAAGAGTGCGCAGTAAATTTTTTTTAACGCAGTGCCAGTTGTATTGTGGTAATGTTTATGTTCTGGGATATTGAAGTTTTTATGCGCAGTCAATGTTTATGTGCTGGGACATCTGGTGCATATGTGCATGTTTATGCGCTGGGATATTGAAGTTTTTTTTTAAAAGGATGTATATTACTTTTTTGTGAAGTGCATATGGAAAAAAGTTTTTTCTTTAATATAAGTGCAAAGGACAGTTTTTTGTTTTAAAGGCAAAGGCAGAAAGGCATACGCAATTTTTTTTCTTTTTAATTGCTGGTATTTAAACGTTGGTATTGGAGATTATTGTGTTTTTTTTTTTTTTTGATACAAAAATGGGGAAAACCCAAAGTGCCCGGTTTGAAATTGAGAAATTTAATGGCAAGAATAATTTTGAGATCTGGAAGGTAAAAATGCATGATTTACTTGTCCAACATGGCATGGAAAAGGCGTTGTTGGGCAAGGCCAAACAAATTTACAACATCACAGATAGTGAGTGGGCTGAGATGGATGAAAGAGCGATTAGTGCTATTCGACTATGTCTAGCTGATGATGTCATGTTTAATATCGTGTCGGAGACAACAGCTGCTGGTTTGTGGATGAAACTGGAGAAACTGTACATGACCAAATCCTTAACCAATAGGATTCTCCTGAAGCGACAGTTGTATGGTTTGCGAGTGAAGGAAGGTACATCGATTGCTGATCATTTAAATGCTTTTAATACTCTTCTTGTGCAATTACAAAGTATAGAAGTAAAAATACCATCCGAGGATAAAGCTATTACTTTATTGTGCTCATTGCCCGAGTCATGGGATCATTTTGTTACTTCTATAAGTCTTAGTTCATCAGAAATTATTGAGTTTGATGATGTAGTTGCATCCTTATTATTGGAAGAAACAAGGAGGAAGTCGCATTCTGAAACCACTACATTAGAAGCTATGATGGTTAGAGGTCGTTCGAAAGAAAGACGCCCCAGGAAGCCGAGCGACTCACGTTCAAAGTCGAAAGGAAAGAATAGTAAGCTAAAGTGCTGGTTTTGTGGAAAATCAGGGCGTTTAAAGAAGGACTGCTGGAAGCAACAATAGCAAACTTCAAAAGAAGAGTCTTCGACAGAGAATAAGGAGGCGAATATGACAGATACAGGTTCGGCATCTGGTTCACGTATGAGTGATGAAGTATTATCAGTTAATCTGTCAAATCATGGTCAACATTGGCTGTTAGATTCCGGTGCATCAAACCACGTGTATCCATAAAGAATGGTTTAAGGAATATAAATCAATTAATGATGGAGTTGTGTACATGGTAATGTTAACATAATTTGGGATTGGAAGCATACAACTACAATTGTTTGATGGAAACAACTAGAATATTAACTATGTGAGGCATGTACCAATTAAGGAAAATTTTATTTCATTAGAGCACTTGATTCAAATGGGTATAAAATTGTAATTCAAGGTGGAGTAATGAAAATTTACAGAGGCATTTTACTAGTTATGAAAGCTAAGAAAGTAGGAAATCTATTTCAGTTAGAAGGAGGTACACGGTCAGCTTTTGTGTCTACTGTGACTGAACATGACAGTAATTCCATTCACTTATGGCATCAAATATTGGGGCATATGAGTGAGAGAGGGTTGAAAATTTTCGCTGATCGCAAGTTACTTCCAAATATGAAGTCTGGAAAATTAGATTTATGTAAGCATTGTCTGTTTGGAAAACAAAGTAAACAAAAGTTTAAAATAGACAAACATACTAGTAAAGGCATACTTGATTATATCCATTCAGATGTTTGGGGACCAGCCCCTACAACCTCATATGGTGGTTTGTCTTATTTTGTATCATTCATTGATGACTTTTCTAGGAAGGTTTGGGTCTACATGTTGAAAAGAAAGTCTGATGTGTTTTCAGTTTTCAAGCAGTTTAGAGCATTGGTAGAAAACAACACTAGTAGAACAATAAAGTGTTTAAGAACTGACAATGGTGGTGAATTTACTTCCAAGGAGTTTGACAGCTATTGCAAGGATGCAGGAATCGAGAGGCATATGACCACAGTTTATACTCCTCAGCAAAATGGAGTTGCTGAATGCATGAACAGGATTCTTCTCGAGAGAGCAAGGAGTATGCTGAGTAACGCCGGGTTGTAGAAGGAGTTGTGGACAGAAGCAGTGGCAACAGCTTGTTATGTGATAAACCGATCTCCATCGACGGCTATAGATTGCAAGATTCCGCAAGAGGTATGGAAAGGACACCCTTGTGACTATTCTAAACTCAGAGTGTTTGGTTGTGATGCATATGCTCTAGTGCCTAAACATCAGCGAACTAAGTTAGATCCAAAGTCTAAAAGGTATATCTTTGTTGGGTATGGTGTTGGAACAAAGGGATATAGATTGTAGGATCCTACTACCCACAAAATCATCATCAACAGAGAGGTAAAGTTTAGTGAATCCTCTCTTGTACAGTTAGATGTAGATAGTCAATTGAAATAGAATGATGTATCTGACTTACAACACATTCAGTTTGATAGTATCTCTAACGATAGTCATGATGACCATAGTTCAGATACTAGTCATGAACAGGTTTCAGAAAGAGTTCAGGTTTAGATCATGAACAGGTCTCAGATACTGATCAGCAAGAAGTTCCTACAGAGGTTAGTCAACCAATCGTGGAAGCGCCATAAACATCCTTAAGGAGGTCGACAAGAATTAAACGGCCACTGAGAAGGTATGATGATTATGTCACTTTTGTTGCATTTACTGCTAATGACAATGAACCTCTATGCTATTAGGAAGCAATAGAAGGTTCGAAAAGTGACAAGTGGAAAGCAGCCATGAAGGATGAAATGATGGCCTTAAATAAGAATGGCACATGGGATCTGGTGGAGCTTCCGAAAGGCAGGAAAACTGTGGGGTGTAAATGGGTCTTCAAGCTGAAACGAGGTGTGAATGATACGGAAGACAGGTACAAAGCGTGACTGGTTGCAAAAGGGTTTTCTCAGAAAGCCGGTATTGACTTTCATGAGATTTTTTCGCTAGTGGTTAAAATTGTTTCAATTAGAATTGTGTTAGCATTAGTGGCTTTGTTTGATTTAGAGTTTCAGCAGTTAAATGTTGAGACAACATTTCTACATGGTGATTTAAATGAGGAAATATATATGGAACAACCGGAAGGGTTTGTTTAGCATTGCAATGAGAAATTTGTCTACAGGCTCAAGAAGTCATTATATGGCCTGAAGCAGTCACCTCGGTAGTGGTATAAGAAGTTTGATTCGTTCATGTTGAGTCAGAAATATGCTAGAAGTGAATATGATCGTTGTGTTTATTTTAAACAGTTGAATAATGGCATATTCATTATCTTGGTATTGTATGTTGACGATATGCTTTTAGCAAGAAAAAGCATAGAAGAAATCAACAGGTTGAAGGCTCAAATGGCTAGGACATTTGATATGAAAGATCTAGGAGCAGCAAGACATATTTTGGGCATGGAGATTTTCAGAGACAGGAGCAATGGTAAGCTATGGCTATCACAACAAAAGTATATTGAGAAAATACTTTTGAGGATTGGTATGGATAATGTGAAGCCTGTTTCAATCCCTTTAGCTACCCATTTTAAGATTTCTTCGAGTTTATGTCCTAATACAGATGAAGAAAATGATTATATGTCTCGAATTCCATATGCCAATGTAGTAGGGTGTTTAATGTATGCGATGGTTTGTACTCGACCAGATATTTCACATGCAGTTGGGGTTATCAGTAGGTACATGGCAAATCTGGGCAAAGAACACTGGTCAGCAGTGAAATGGGTGCTTCGGTATTTTAGAGGCACAAGTAGTTATTGTATTTCTTACAATAAGAGTAGCGAATTTGTTTGCAGATATGTTGATTCCGATTTTGCAGGTGATTTGGATAAGAGAAGGTCAACTTTAGGGTACGTCTTTACTCTTGCAGGTGGAGCTATCAGCTGGATGTCAAAGCTACAGAACATTGTTGCATTGTCCACTACTGAAGCAGAATACATTGTTGCTTCTCATGCTTGCAAAGAGGCGATTTGGTTGAAAGGTTTGCTTGGTGAGTTTGGTAGGTTACAGGACAACATCAGGTTACTTTGTGCTAGTCAAAGTGCAATACATTTGGCTAAGAATCCGGCCTATCATAGTAAATCAAAGCATATTCCAATTAAGTACCATTTTGTAAGACAGGTTATCACTGAAAGGGGAGTCTCTCTTGAAAAGGTGCATACAAAGGAGAACTGTGCAGACATGTTCACGAAACTAGTTTTGTTGGAGAAGCTACGCTGGTGTTTGGCTTCTCTTGGCTTGCAGAAAAGATAAAATAATAATAACAGGGCATCAGGCGAATTGTTGTCAAGGTGGAGATCGTTGAGATTTTCTGTTTGTAACAAAATAGGAAAAATCTCAGCTGATGACAACAATAGGGATTCAGTTCCTAGATTAGCTCCAGGTTGTTGGGAGGGAGTTAATGCCTCCTATGTTTGATGTGAGGGAGTTATGAGGCTGTTAGATTCTCTATGCGATATAACAGGCAATCATTCAGATGGTTTGCTAAGAGAGTGAGAGGTTTTGTGAGGATTTATTGATGTAATCTCCAATTTGATTAATAAACTCCTGATGCCTATGTTTGGTGGACATAGCCCAGATTGGTTGCGTGAACCACGTTAAAACTGTCTCTTATGTGTTTGATCTTCTGCTGTGTGTTTTAATTTAGTTTTGTTGTGCACTGATCCAACAACTTGGAGGCGTAGAGGAGTGTAAAATAGTTACACGCGGCCTTGGGACATACTGGGTATTGCAGGAAGTTTATCAAGGGCTATGCCCAGATCACCACGCATATGGAGAAGTTGTTGAAAAAGGATGTCACATTTTGTTGGAACGAGGACTGTAATAAAATCTTGGATCTATTAAAAGAAAAAATGGTCACCGCGATGATTTTAGTCTTCCCGGATTGCAAGAAGGAGTTTCATGTACATGTAGACACATCGTGTATAGCACTAGGAGCAGTACTGACACAGGCTGGCAGAGGGGAATTAGACCATCCTATAGCATTTGCAAGCAGGAGGTTATCCAAGGCGAAGAAGAACTATTCCACCACCAAGCCCGAAGGGTTAGCCATGGTATACGAGGTTCAGAATTTTAGACACTATTTGCTGGGTGGACATTTTAAGATGTATATGGATCCTTCTGTGTTGAAATACCTTGTCAATAAACCTGTGTTGGGGGGGAGAATCTGTAGGTGGTTGTTATTGTTCCAGGAGTATGATATTGAGGTTATTATGAAGCCTGGATGAATGAACGCGGGACCAAACCATCTGTTGCACATTGAAACAGGGGAAGAACCTACTAATTTGGAGGAAGGATTGCCTAACACGTAGCGTTTTGCAATGTGCATCGCAGATGGTCACTTTGAAGATATCATACAATTCCTAACAACAGGAATTGCCCCGGAAGGCTACACTGTCCAGCAGGAAAAGGAGTTAGTGGTACGAGTGGCAGACTTTTCTGTCATTATCAGACATCTATACCAAATGGGGTCTGATGAAGTATTGCGATTATATGTACCAGAGTTTGAAAGGAGAAGTATCCTTGCAAACACTCATGGGGGCACTGCGGGGTGCCATTATGCAGGAAGAGCAACCGCGTAGAAGATTCTACATATAGGGTTCTGGTGGTTGACCCTCCATTAGGATTCAAAAGCTTACTGCAAGGCATGTGATCTGTGTCAAAGGACTAGCAAGCCTTCATGGAGAGATAAGTTGCCTCTGAATCTATAGATGAATTTATAACCCTTTGAGAAATGGGCGATATATTTTGTGGGACCCATTTAGCCCCAAGGAAAGAAGATGGGAGCATGGTACATTATCACTGCAATTGAGTATTTGACTCGATGGTTGGAGGCACAACCTATGAAGGATTGCACAGGTGCAACTACTACGAAGTTCCTCTTTGAGTATGTACTGATGTGATTTGCGTGTCCAAAGATTCTGATGAGTGATCGTGGTACGCACTTTCTGAACGAGACAATCAGTGTGCTCACGGAGGAATTTCAATATATCACCAGAAGAGCACACCTTATCACCTACAGGCTAACGCGATGATGGAAGCATTCAATAGGGTGTTGGAGAACATTCTGACCAAGGTTTTAAATTCTCAGGGAAGTGATTGGGACCTACACATACCCGCAGTTCTATGGGCCTATCGGACGACATGCAAAAAGTTGACTGGACAGACACCCCTTAGGCTTGTATATGGTGTTGAATTAGTGATGCCCATGGAATACATTGTGCCTAGTCTACGCATAGTGGCACTCATGGGTATGATAGATCGTGGAGCCCTAGAAGAGAGGTTCATACAACTGGCTGAGCTTGAGGAAGAGAGATTTCTAGCTGGATTTCACCAACAAGACCAAAAGCACTACGAAAAATCATGGCATGATCAACACATTAAGTTGCACACCTTTAAGGTAAATGATATGGTTTTCTTATATGGAAGTAAGTTTGATAAACTTTTGGGAATTTCAGAATGCACTGGTTAGGGCCCTCTGTCATTAAGGAGATTACCGGCGGTGGAGTAGTTCAATTGGTTAAATTTAATGGAGACCCCTCCCTAGGAAAGGTGAATGGCAGTCGATTGAAGTTATACACCGGTGATCCATCCAGATGACTATATGACAGCAGCATAGTCTTAGCGCTCTAGGCAGCTGAAAGGAGGTGCGAGACTATAAACTACACTGCCCAGGTTGGGGAGCTGCGTGATTGGAGGATTGTGTGAAGCAAGGAAGTGTCACAGGGTTCACGACAGTGCGAAGGGAGTTGCACTACTCAAGGAGAAATCACATAGGTTAGCTGGAAAGTGACCATTAAATTCATTGTTCATGATTTAATAATAGAAATGTGGCCAAATGGTGTGGGTAGTTGGGATTTAAGACGAACTTTATGGGTAAGATCCTTAAAAATTGGCCGCTAATACGGCATTAATGAACCGAATGTGGGGGGAACAGTTGGATTTGAATTCAAAATGCCTTATAAATTACAGGTGCTTGCCCAGTAAAAAACACTTGGTATATTGAGAATTGAGTTGTTGAGCTCTCAGGCATACATGAACTGAGAATTCTTTGAAGCTCTAATAGTGAGTTCGGCATTGGAGAAATTACCAGAGGTGACACAAGAACTGTTGAATAGCGTCGTATCAACAACTAAAAAAGCTATGGAGACAGAAGCAGTGATAGCCGAGGGAGCTGTGTCGTAGGTTGTTGGGGAGGTAGAGGGAGCTACCCTAGAGGTTGCAGAGGTATTAGTTGAAGTTCCAAAATCACCACGGACACCTATACTGAAGCTGACACCAACCAAGGAGAGTGCGAAGGACAAAAAGGGCAAGTAGGCTGCGATACCTGTGTGCACATCGATGAGAAGAAACACACTGAAATACAAGCCCACAGCACAGGAAAAGGGCAAAGCCATCAACCTCAAGTCGAAGGAGGAATAAATTGAAGACATCCTGATGGATGATGAGGACTTAGGCGTAGAAGTGGAGGAAGTTGAAGTCCAGGGTGTTGAACCTATCACTAAGTTTCCCGAGTATGTCCCTCTGCATAAGGACAAGACCAAGGTGCCAAAGGACATTGATGAGAGAAAGGTCCCCTTGCAAACCCCTCTGCTACCAGATGAGATTGTCTTTGAAGGACCATGCTTGGGGTGGGTTCCTCTGTTAAAACTAGAAGATTGGGTCTTAGATGACGATGAAAATTTCCCACACTTAGCAACAGAGCAGCTAATGCCTCGCATTATTGACATAACCACCAGGATGACCGCATTGGAACCACAAAAGTAGCTCAGAGTAGTAGATCATGCAGGTCTTCTCAACCTGCTATGGGTGTCGCACTATAATCGCACCTCGATTACAGTGTTGTTCATCAAGCAACTGCTATGCTTGGTGCATGATGGGTGTCTGTTGCTGGAAGTGCCAATACCCATCACTAACAGATTCATCCATAGGATCACATGGCTTCCCTACATATGAGAAAATTCGGCCATGATGTTCGGTGGAAATGGTGGTGAGCGGGCCCTTGCGAATGCCATGAAGGAGAAAATTCAAGCTCGTAAAGAAGTCATAGGGGTATGCCATCTCAAGTATCAGTGACCCTACAATCAAGGTGGCCACATAGATTTTGGTAGGAAAGGTTATGAGGAAGTTTCACGTAGATGAAGTGTTGGCACTAGTCATTACGCTTACAGCCCAATGCGCCAAAGGAGTCCAATTCAATTGGGCACACTATCTTTGTGGGGAGTTCCTTGCGAACTGCCATGAGGCATAGGAGCTTAGCAAGACATTCCACTATGTGTGGCTCTTGTTGTATATTGTGTTAGTAGCATTGGAGCTGCCAGAAGATAGTAAATTACCCTCAGTCATGACGGACCTACCAAAAGCAATGAAGTATGCTTCGTTGTGGGCGACCAAGGATGCTCAGTGCATAAAAGATACCAAGATCTTCTGGATCTTTATGGAAATGAACATTTGCATGGCCATCAATCTCAAACCGTGGTTGTTGTCTACTGTGTTTTCCAACCTAGAGGGGTACGCAGAGTTCAAGGAAGACTTTCACCATGTGTCGATCAGGGTGCGGAAGGACCCTACACAGACATGGTATGACTTGCCTTACTTGGCAACGGACAACGTAATTGATGTAGTGCTTAACCGTTGGCCGGCAGAGTGGCACACTACATCAGACTTGGTGGTGGGGGGAAGCAAGTGCGCCGCGCAGTGCAAAAAGGAGGAGGCCAAGCTCAATATGGTGTAGCTCGACGAAAAGAGGAAGAAGGAGGTTGTTGACAAGGCCCAAGTAGAGTGCAATGTCTCCCAGTAGACAGAAAAGCATACAGGCGAGACAGAGCATGGCTCTAACGAAGGCACGAGGTTGCCTTCACCCGAGACAGAGGAAGAAACAAATGAGCAAACAGAGCAGCACGGTGTGGACTTGCAGGAGATGTCAGCCTGCATCAAGTGTCCAAGGGAACAAGAGAAAAGAGGGTCGAGGAAGAAATCCAAGACCACTAAGACGTCGTTGGACCCAATCACTCTTATCGAGGGTGATTTGCATGAAATTGGAGACACAATGTAGAATGTCACCATAGAGGCCCTATATCAGTTTGAGCAGTAGCAACAACTACTGTTGAGGGCCATCCAGATAGGTCTGTAGGAACTGCAAACCTGTGCATTACATGTTGGGATGGTGTCCACTAGCCTCGCTATCGGAACTTCAGAAGCTACCAAGATGCTACGTGCAAAGGTCTCCAGCAGGATAGTGCTGCTAGATGGAGCACTGACCATAGAGAATGAAGCTAACAGATCCACTTTCATTTCCCTCAAGGGAGTGGGGTTAAACTTGGCAGTGCTCCCCAGTGAGGTGCTCCACTTATTGCAGGATGGACTGATCGTGGAGCTAAGGGCCCGCGATCACCGCGCTTTACAGGTGATCAGCGAGCAGAGGATTAATAATGAATAGATGGCCCTAGAACGAGACTCTACCATTGCTGCCATGAGTGAGGTAACCAACCACAACGAGTCTATAGTTCAAGTCATGGAGGAGGCATGTCGAATGGTCTTGGAGTTGGCCATTCCTAAGGAAGAACTAGTCGAGGTGCTCGTTTGCAAGCTTGCTATAGGGGTGCACGATGCTCGCACAAAGATGGCTAAGATTTAGCTGGAGATAAACCTACAGATTGCAAATCTGTAGTTGAAGGCTTTGCATTTAACTCCGCCAAAAGTCAAGGAGCAGCGTGCAACTATTGTCATAGAAGCGACAGCGGCGACAGACAGTTTAGTAGCAGACTGCACACAACTTTTTGAACAGTGGTTTGAGGTCCTCACGAGCCTACAGGAGGACCGTAATGTACAACGGCTGGAGATACAAGCACGAGAACTCTAGAAATGCTATGATCAAGTAAAAGGTATAGTCCGAACTATAGCTCTCACGCAACGAGTGTTAAAGCTGCATGAGGCCAAGCATTTGAAAGAACAGGTATATGTAGCGCAGCACAAGGAGGCAATGTTGAAGGCATGATTGAAGCCCTGGTTGGATGAATCTTACACATTCACGGCATCTATTGAAGGAAAGCTTGTGAATCTGCAAGCAACTCAGCAAAAGCTCCAGGCCGACATTTTAGGACCAGCGACTTAGCAGTTGGTTGAAGAAGCGAAGTAGGTGGCCACATAATGCATTGTTGAGGTTGCGGTCATACAGGTCGAGCTGGGAGGTCTTCGCGCCAAGCTCTCCACACCCACAGAGTGACTCGAGGGCGAGTCACCATGTTTGTGTTGGGGGCCTGTTGGGAACAAGACCCCCAAGGACAATTTTGGGGCTAAAAGCCCAAATTTTGGGTCAATTTTGTAGTAATCTTGTAAAGTATCCACATTTTGTGGTCGCGGAGCACAAAGGTGTCATGAGTCATAAAGGGTTACCCGCCTTTATTTTGTAAAGTGTAAAGTCGACTATAAAGATCCACCCATGGTCTGCAGAACATGGGATTATATAAAAAGGAGCTAAGTAAGTAAGCTCTAGGAAGTCTTAAGTCTTTAAGGAAGAATGAAGTGAAGAGTCTTGGTAGAGAGGTCTAAGTGTTTCAGGTGTTAGCATAGGTAGAGGTGTTGCAGCTAAGTGCACAGAGGCCGAGGGTGGAAGTCTGCAACTGAGTGCACAGACCCCTGCAACAGTGTGCACAGGGTGGGTAGATTTTGTATTAAACTAAATATATCAATAAAGAGAAGTATTCTTCAAATTTTGTGTATTTATTTCCTGTTACTGCATCTAGTTATATTTTGTTTCAGGTTTAATTTACAATGTTTATGTGATGCGCGAATATATGTGATTATATTGGTTAATTGAATGCAAGTAATAATATCAGTTTACGCGACGTAACCATGATTGTTTACTAAGATAAAGAAAACAGTTAAGATAACTTGGGAACCTATACAATATGTTGTCATAGCAGTGCAAAAGTACCTAGATCACAAGTTAAGGTTGCATGAAGGTCAATCATACAACTTCGTGGAGGTATTGAAGGCCAAAATAAAGGGCTAGATTGACAGAGACCTAAAGCTTAATGACCTGCATGAGAGTAGGAATAGAGGGTATAAACCAACATCACGACCATCTCAAGGTGTGGATTCAAGGGCCTCATTCCATGCCACACCTTATAGGAAACATTTTCATGATCATGTTCAAGGTGATTTTGGACAGGTTCGATTGGGTGATGATAAACCCTGTAAAATCATTGGAATGGGTACAGTTGTCATAAAACAACAGAATGGAAATCAATGGCTATTAAAGGAAGTAAGGCATGTTCTAGATTTGAAGAAAAATCTAATTTCAACAGGGCAGTTGGGAGGTGAAGGTTGAATAAGTAATTTCACAGATAAAACCTGGAAGGTCACTAAAGGATCCTTGGTAATAGCAAAAGGAGGAAAGATTGGTACATTGTATTTATGCAATGGTATTTCTAATTCTATTAATGCTTTAACCTCTACAATTGAAGATACGACATTGTGGCATCATAGGATCGGGCACATGAGTGATAAGGGGATGCAGATTCCTCATGCAAGAAATTTTTTGCCAGGTTTGAAGCATGTTGATTTAAAATTTTTTGAAAATTGTGTTTATGGAAAACAAAAGAGAGTCAGATTCCTTAGAGTTGGGAAAGAAAAGAAGAGCGAAAAATTAGAGCTTGTGCATACAGATGTATGAGGACCTGCTCAGGTATCATCTCTTGGTAGCTCTCGTTATTATGTTACTTTTATTGATGATGCAACTAGAAAAACATGGATTTATTCTATTCAAAATAAATCTAATGTATTTGATACTTTCAAGAAATGGAAATATTTGGTTGAAAATGAGATAGGGAAAAGGTTGAAGTGTCTCAGATCAGATAATGGAGGTGAATATTGTAGCAAAGAGTTTGATAGGTACTATTTAGAGAATGGAATTCGCAGAGAGAAGACAGTTCTAGGAACACAACAAGAAAATGGTGTTTCAGAAAGGATGAACAAGACAATTATGGAGTGTGCAAGGAGCATGAGATTGCATACAGGATTGCCTTTACAATCTTGGGAAGATGTTGTAGGCACAGTTGTTTATCTAATAAACAGAGGGCCTTCAAGTTCCTTGGATGGTGGTATTCCAGAGGAGGCATGGACAGGTAAAAAGGTAAACTACTCATTTTTAAAGACTTTTGGTCGTGAAGCCTTTATCAACATTAATAAAGAAAATAGAACAAAGCTTGAACCAAAATCAAGAAAATTTACCTTTATTGGATATCGTGAAAATCACAAAATCATTAGGAGCAGAGATGTAATATTCAATGAAAAGGTCTTGTATAAGAATTAGTTGCAGGAAAAGAAACAAGAAAAAGAAAATAGAGAATACATAGTGCTTGAAAATATCAAAGGAAAAGTGATGGTGCCTAAAAATCATAATGATCAACAGCTAGAACAATAACCACAACAGCAACAAGCACCTCAAACACCTGAAAGTGGTGTTAGAAGATCTACCAGGATAAGTAGACCCCCTTAACGATACTCTCCTTCATTATATTATGTATTGTTGACAGATTCTGGTGAACAAGAATGTTATGAAGAAGTAGTGTAGGTAGATAGAGTAAGCCATGAAAGAAGATATGGACTCCTTAGCACATAACCAGACTTGGGACTTAGTCAGGTTGCCTGCAAGTAAAACAGCATTTCAGAATAAATGGGTTTACAAGCTGAAGGAAGAAGATGGAGGTAGAAAAAGGTATAAAGCTAGACTTGTGGTGAAAGGGTTTGCACAGAAAAAGGTTACAGACTTTGATGAGATATTTTCTCCTGTTGTGAAAATGACTTCAATCAGAACTATTCTAAGTCTAGTAGTTGTTTAAGATTTACATCTTGAGCAATTAGATGTAAAGACAACCTTTCTCCATTGGGATTTCGAGGAAGAGATATATATGCAACAACCACAAGGATATGAGGTAAAAGGGAAAGAGAAACTAGTGTGCAGGTTGAAGAAGAGCTTGTATGGCTTAAAACAGGCTCCAAGGCAGTGGTATCTAAAATTTGACAGGTTTATGTCTGAACAAGGTTATACTAGATGTCACTCTAACCATTGTGTTTATCTCAAAAGGAAAAATGATGGTAGCTATATTATATTGTTATTGTATGTAGATCACATGCTTGTTGAAAGTTCTAACATGCAGGAAATAAATGTGCTCAAAAGGAAATTGGCAAACACATTTGCAATGAAGGATTTGGGTGCTGCAAAAGAAATCCTTGGTATGAGAATAACTAGAGACAGGAAGAATTGCAAATTATCATTGTCTCAAAGTGAGTACATAGAAAAGGTGTTGAAAAGGTTTAATATTCAGAATGAAAAACTAGTTGGTATATCGTTGGCTAGCCATTTCAAATTAAGTAAGGAGGCATGTCCCAAGACTCAAGAAGAAATGGCTCATATGTCTAAACTTCCATATGCATCTGCAGTTGGAAGCTCAATGTATGCAATGGTCTGCACAAGGCCTGATATTGCACATGCAATGGGAGTTATAAGAAGGTACATGAATAATCCAGGAGAAGAACATTGGATAGCGGTGCAGTGGATTCTCAGGTATTTGAGAGGTACCACAAATCAAGCATTATTCTTTGGTGGTTCAAACATTGCTCTACAGGGATATGTTGATGCAGATATGGTAGGTGACAGAGATAACAGGAGGAGCACTACAGGATATGTATTTACTGTAGGTGGAACATTTGTCAGTTGGGTTTCAAAAATCCAAAGTGTTGTTGCACTTTCAACAACAAAAACATAATATGTTGCTACTATAGAGGCTATTAAAGAAATGATTTGGTTACAAAGGTTTCTGGATGAATTAGGTAAGAAGCAGGAGTTGGGCAGGTTATACAGTGACAGCCAGAGTGCCATACATCTTGCAAACAACTCTGCATTTCATTCCAAGACTAAGCATATACATCTAAAGTACCATTTCATACAATCAGTGTTGGAAGATGGACAATTGAAGCTGGAAAAGATACACACTAGCTAGAATCCTGCAGATATGTTAAAAAAAGTTGTAACCAAGGAGAAACTAAGAATCTGCTCAATTTCAATTTGTCTTCAAGTATGCTGAAGAAGATGAGAAATAGCTAGGTCCAAAGAGGATTCATTGTCTAGCAAATGAAGCAGTAGTGGAGTTGCTATAATCAGTCTCCAAGTGGGAAATTGTTGGGTGTGGAGCCTAATTATCTTATGTATTCAAAGGTCTCAGCCAGATGTATACCCCAGGAAGATTGTATGCCCCTCCACAAGGGGGATGTCCCCCCCCCGGCTAGGGGGTCCATGGGCCAGCGGTCCCTCGGCCATGGCTCGGGGGTGGTGCCCCCAAAGCTAAAAATAGATGTAAAATTGCCTTGTAAAAGTCTAGTAATTTCTAGTCAATCTGGGTTGTTCATTAGGTGGATGATCTAACGGTAGAAGTTATGTTTAATTTAGGGTTTTTTTCCCTATAAGACAACCCCTCACTATTTATGAGGGAATTGTATTGCATCTATGTATATCTGTATTCCGAGTGAGGAAGAGAGAGGAGAATGAAAGTGAAGAGGGTGTTACAACAGATCTATTGTAGGTTGTATCTCTTTAATTTGCTGGATGATATTAAAAGAAGGACTAGATGTTTCTCCGTGGACGTAGCCCAAACTAGGTGAACCACGTATATCTATGTCTCTCTTGTTTTATGCGTTTTTTGTGTTTATATTTCTGCAATATTTTATGTGTTCCATTGCTCTGTAATATATAATTTCCTAACAATGTAGGGATTTGTTTGGCTAACTAATGTTGAACCTGGGTCAGGGCCCACACAACCAACAACAGAATTTCACCAACAGGTGCAAAAGGAGCACAAAAAGACATGGCATGCTTGACTTAATAAGATATGCACCTTCAAGGTGAATGATTTGGTCTTTCTTTATGCTAGCAAGTTCATAAAGTTCCCTAGGAAATTTCAAATGCACTAATTGGGACCCTATGTAGTCAAGGAAATTACAGATGATGGCGCAGTTCAGCTCGCAAAGCTAAATGGGGAATTATTTCCGAGAAGATTCAATGGAAGTCGATTGAAGTTATATCAAGGGGATCCTACCCCTACGCAATGTCTACATGATGACAGGACAGTGTAAGTACTCTAGGCAGCTGCAAGCATGTACAAGACTATAAACTACACTGCTCGAAGACTGGGAAAACGAAGTAAGGGGGCTGCGTGAAGGAAGCCTAAAGTGTGACAAGAGGATCTGCACAAAGAAATTGCGCCATGGAGGATGGTGCCACGCAGAGGAGTCTAAAAATATCTATTGGATGAACTATAGCTGATGGGATGGCGAAAATCCCGTTGGGAGGAGTGGGTAGGCTACATTTATGGTGCAAATATTTGTCAGTCTATTGCCAAAGATGAATTTATGATTAGAAATTGGAGGGAACAATCAAATTTGAATTTGATATCGCTTATAAATCTGGCATGTTGACCTGTACTAGAGCACTTTTCCTTCAGAAAATCGCTTGTGAATTTTCTTGCCTTGAGTCTATGAACTAAGAATATTGGGAGGAACTTCTTTCACGAATAGAGTGCGCAAACTTGCCTGATTGGAGCCATAAGATCATCTTTGAGGAACTGACTGATTCTGTAGTGGCCGCTATCTCTGAATTCATTGTCTCTAGAGTCATTGTCTTTGAAGCCACAACCCCTAAAATTGCATTGGCAATGGAAGTTACACTGTCTGTGCCTATGGCAACCAGGTCGCCTAAGCGTAAACCATCTGTTGCTAAGGAGAAATAGAAGAAACCATAGGCTGTTTCAATGAGGCAGTCACCGAGGAAGAATCCTATGGACGTTCGGCAGAAAGGAAGGATGGAAAAGTTGAAACATCCACACGAACCCCTCGATATTGACGAAGAGCAGCTTCATGAAGGGGTTGAAGATTTGGATGCTAAGGAGGGAAATCATATCACTAGGCTCCCGAAGTATATCCCTCCATGAAAAGGAAAAGCGAAGGTACCGAAAGATCCTGATTCTGTCAAATTTATGGTCTCTACACCGCTATTGCCAAAGAAAGTGCCATTTGATGGTGCACCCTTAGGGTGCATTCCTACACTCAAAATAGAGGATTCGGATCCAACTGATCACAAGAAATTCCTGCATTTGGCGACAAACAAATATTCGGCAAAGATATACTATGAGGAGACCAAAGTCATGCGACTAGAGCCCATGAAGTGCGTCGCGGGGATAGAAAAGGTTGGGTTGCTAAATATGATATGGGTACCGCATCAACTGTAAGAAGGAAAATAGCTGCAATCACAAATTTAAGAATTGCATAGAAAAGAGGTTGTCTTAAAGGCTGGAATATAGCCCTGGATAGGGGAAGAAAGCTAGCTTACTCTGTCAATCCTAGAGAAGTTGTAAACACTCCAGTAAACACAACAGATGATGTGCCTCACAATGGAAGTCCTGACTACAAAAAAGCTGGTAGAGGAAGTGCAACCGGCCATGGT